>CAUYLG010037902.1:0-60931 GCA_963573385.1 Cacajao melanocephalus
TTTTTTTTTTTTTTTTTTTTTTTTTTTGTCAGTTTGTTAAGCACGTTAACTATTAAAAAGGTTTACCTTTGGTGCACCATCCTTTTGTATCCCTACATCGTTAGTGGCAATTCCTTTTACACTACCATCATCATGAAAAAGAACCTAAAAATGATAAAAACAAATTTATTAATACCTTAGAATTCATAATGATCTTGAAAAAACAAGTGAACAGCCTCAGGTTTCTCAGAAAGTGAACATGTTCTCTAGATTATAAAAATACTGACTTTAAAATGTTCAGGCAATAAAGAGACAAGTATTAAGGTACTACCTTCTAGAGTATTAAAAAACAAAGCTCACACAATGGGAAATGAAAAAAAATGCCACAACCTTGATGAGAAAGACAAGGAGCAGGCTACTAGAGAGATTACTAGGGAAACCAGTAAGATTAAACAAGGAGTGCCCTTCAGATGTAAAATCATGTGTAAAGAATCTAAAATCGGGGCCTGTAACAAATGAAGAAAATGAAGGTGGAGAGAAACAAACTGTCGGGAAAGCTTACGTCTCAAATGAGCGAAGACTCCAATAAACAAAAAATAAACAAAACAAAACAGAGAGAAGCTGAAGACAGACCAAAGATCATAGAAGTTTATATCTGGAGGAAGAAGGGGGAAAATAGGTCAAAAGTGTAATTCTGACGATGAGAAGTGGCAAGAGTGTGTGACCCTTGGTTTCTGTGTTCTCTGCAGAGGAAGGTGCCCATTGGATAGTAAAGTACAAAATGTACAGTGCAATTACACAGCAGATTATAAGAAAGCATGGGAGTGGAGAGGTAAAACAAAGATCAGCAGCAATGAATATGAAAAAAATATATACATAAAGGTTTTATTTGATATCCTGAAAACAAATCAACAGCAGAATATGGCTACAGACTACAATTGAAGTCTGGCTCAGAGTACCCTGAAAAAATCCTGGCAAACAGATCAATAATCTGTTGATGATGATCATTTAGGACCTGAGAAAAAGAAGAGAGATAAAAGAGACTATAAGTGTTCACTTATATACTCCAAAAGTGAAAATCACGGATTCTATAAACCACCTACCTGTGACTTTGACACTGATTCCAGTCAACAATGTTTAAGAAAAAGAAATACAAAATCCCACACTTGGATCCAAAAACCCAAATGCATGTGTATAGGATAGGAAATCAGCAATTTATAGCAGCACGTATAATACAGGGACCTACATCTTTTATTTGACTTACAAACTGTAAGGGTAAAAACAAATAGAAAAACTGAACTTTCCCTGATGTCAGTAACTTTTCGTTCAGCATTGCCTTTAGCAAACTTCGAACTGTAAATCCTTTATTTATCTGAGATACATGGCAGTCTTTTTAAATTGCACTCCAGGAATGTCTTTCTCAAGGCTTTGGAGCCATCGCTTTGAAATGGAACACCAAGAAGGATGCCTCCTGTCTTCCTGCCTCTGTGGGAATTTGGGCTAGGTGTGTGGCTCTAAGTTGTAACTTCCCATTTGTCAAAAAGAAAAAAAAATACAAGACATTTTGTTTTTCCTTTGAGTAAAGACAGTTAACATGTATGTAATGAATGGATTGTATCTGCCTGACTATTTAAAAGGGTGAGATTTCTGTCTTGGCCTGTAATATGAATCACATTCTTGGTTTAAGGCTAATTCAAGAATAAAACTGTTCCATTCTTTTTTTATAATTTGTGAAGAGATCTTTTTTCTGGGTACACAGAAAATTTTACTTTTAATAATTTCCCGAGTAATACATAATAAGAATCAACAGTGTGATGTGGTTGCCAAAAAAGTAATTACTTTGAGGGAATTAATGGAAGACCAGTTTCTAGGATGAAGACGGTAACAGTGCTGTTCTACACTAGGCATAAAGTGGTTTATTCATTCTGGGTGCCACTTTACAAAGGGGATAAAAAGAGGATCCACTCAGAAGTGGGCAGCAAGAATACTGAAAGAACTCAAATTACCGTCATGGCTGAAAGAACTGAGGATATTTAAACTAGTGTTGGGGCTCAGAAGATACCCTAAAAAGTATGGCACTTTGGCATGCTGATGTTGAGGCTCAGAAACCGATATCCCAAAATATGGTGCTTTGACATACATTACTGAAGACGAAGCTTCAATGTCTCTGACCTTCCCTGCCCAACTGTCCCTGTCTCTTAATCCTCTGTCTCTCCCAAAACACAGGATGAAGTTGTTCTCTGAAGTTCCCTTATCCTCCTAAAATATGGACCCACTAAAGAAGCAAACAATTACTTTGGGTCCCTTTCCTGAGTTTTCATTAACTGAACTCATATTGCAGGAACAATCACTGATGTCTGTCAAAAAACTTGGACAGGCTTCTGTTAGAAACCATTCTCTGCTCTGCAGGCTCAAGAGACTTTGTCCCAGGCCACTTTACGTTCTTCAAGCCCATTGAATTCCCCTAAAAATCATTTACTATCCCCCTAAAGTCATCCATACTTCTCCATCTCCATTTCCCCTACCAAGAAAGGTATGTGACAGTACCCCATCATGTGGTAGGGCAATCTCTCTGTGATACCCTCCATGCACGCTGATAAATCTGTATGCTGTTTCTCCTACTAACCTGCCTCTTGTGAGCTGATTTTTCTACGAACCTTCAGAAGGTGAGGGGTGAGTTTTCCCTTGGTAAGCCCCTATGCTTATCACCTGGTTTTTCTTACCTTCTCCCATCCCTTTCTCTCCCAAAGCAAGTCACAGAAACAAGGATTCCTCTTCCTCAATGTGAGTCATAGAAAACAGAACTCTCCCTCGAAACAGGCCATAAAACCTAGAAAGGTTATTTTCTTACTTCTCCCTTTCCCCTTGAAAACTCTCATTCCAGAGGAGTTCCCCTCTAGTCATACTTCAGAGGAAGAAATGCTACACAAAAAGGCAAAAGAGAATGTAAACAGACAGGCCTTGCTTGGCTTCCTCTCTGTCTACCACCCTTAGATCATACCCTTCTGTCCTATCACATTTCTACATGGCTGTCCATTCTTACTGAACCTAAGTATAAACATGCTTTCCCCTGGGTCTTTGGGGCCTTTATTTCTGAAGGATCTCATATTATGTAAAACTTCGCTTAAATAAATTTGTTATGTTTTTCTTGTTACCCTGTCTTTTGTCACAGAAGTGTCAGCTGTGACTCTTATAATGGGCAGGGAAAGGTATCACACCTTTCTGCTGTGAGGCTCAGAAAACGATAGGCTAAAATACGGCACGCTGGCATGCTAAACCAGCTTCAAGGTCTCTCTGACCCTTCCCTCCAACTGTCTTTCAATCCTTGCTCTCCTAAAGCACAGGATGAGGCTCTTTGATATTCCCTTCTCTACCTTAAGACTGAACCTGTCAAAGAGAACACAATGGTCTTCCATCCCATTCCTGAAATCTTATTATTCGTATCTATTGCAAAAAAGAAGACAGAAGAAAGCAACTACACCTAGACACTTTTTCACAAGATAATGCCTGCCTCTCAGGCTCATTCACATTCCAAACAGAATCATTTACAAGTTAATTTCTGCCTTGGGTGCGTTCACTCTCCCTAAAAATCATTTACTTCAAGATTGCTAAACACCGCATTTCCCCTTCCCCTCTGATGAAGGGTAGATAAGCGTCTGGACCTCACTGGGTTATTCTGTCATCATTATCTTGTGCTTATGCGTATTAAATAAATCTGCATGCTTTTTCTCTTCTTACTCTGTCTATTGTCAGTTCATCTCTGGTGAACCTTCAGAGGGCAGAGACAAAGCTTTCCCTTAACTTCTATACCACCCGACACTGGGAAAGAAAAAAATCCAGAGTAAAGATAGAAAGGAAGAGAGAGCAAGAAATAATTATCAAGTTGTCCTTGGAAGAGGGCATAGGTTTGTTCTGGATAGTATAAAACTGTAGGTAATTTCTGTTCAAAATAAGGAAGAGATTACCAACAATCTACAATTTTTCATCTCTTATGGTGATTAGTCATAAGTTGGACAATCACTTCATGGGAGTACAACATGAGGAATTCAAGTATTCTTTGGATTAGGTCTTTTAAAGATTCTTTCTAATCTTATAATTCTAAAATCCTATGGCTTTTAAAAAATATTTATGTCTTCACCTTTGTAAAATTCTCCACTTATTAAAAAAAAAGAGAGATCCTATAAATATTAAAAATAAAACAAAACTATACAAACCTCAGCAGCTGCATAACCAGGGTATACTTCAACACCAAGGGCTTCTGCTTGTTCACCCATCCAGCTCACTAAATGTCCCAAGCGTACAATGTAATTGCCATGATTATTCATTGGAAGCCCTATAAATATATGCTTAATTCATAAATCTGACTTTTTATTGATAACACATTACAAAAATATACTTTAAAAATTTCAATTAATATGTATTTCTACATAAGTGTTATACTGATGGCCACACTTTCAACTTATCTTCTACAACTTTGGTCTAGAGTTCTAATTTATTACATTACAAACAACATTAAAGCACTAAGTTAGAAATTCCTGGTTGGCTTACAAGGCTATCTCAACTCTTCTAGACTGGAAGACAAAAGAACTGGGTTCTAGTCCTGCTTTCCCACCAGCTAGCTGTATAGCTTTGGGTAAATCCTTCAAATATTTGGGCCTCAGTTCTCATCTGTAAAAGGAGGAAATTTCACCAGATGAAATATAGTTCCTTCCACCTGTGGAATTCTATATTTCTATGAATATACACTATACCTTACCTGGAAGAATTGGCACAGGAATTCTATATTTCTCTGTTAAAATTCCAAACCTGTCTTCTATTACAGGAGTGTTAAGTGGAGCCTAGAAATAAAAGAAGAAAAGAAAAAGAAATGTTTTTGGTTTATATTTGCAAGTATAAATATAAATATAAAAAACTATAAAACATACTCTGATGAAAAATAGAACTCCTCCTAATTTTCTTTTGGCATGTCTTTTAGAAAACTTGTGACTGCAAATCCTTTCTGTCTCTTTGAGATGTATGGGAATCTTTTTTTTTTTTTTTTTTTGAGATAGTGTCTCTCTCTGTTACCCAGGCTGGAGTGCAGTGGTACAATCTCAGCTCACTGCAGCCTCTTATTGGTTCAAGTGATTCTCCTGCCTCAGCCTCTCAAGTAGCTGGACTTACAGGCACTTGACACCATGCTTGGCGGATTTTTATATTTTCAGTAGAGACAGGGTTTCACTGTGTTACCCAGGCTGGTCTCGAACTCCTGACCTCAAGTGATCTACCCCTCCTTGGCCTCCCAAAGTGTTGGGATTACAGGCGTGAGCCACTGTGCCCGGCGAGCTAGGAATCTTTTAAAAAATCTAAATAAACCTCTTGCCAGTTTTGCATCCCAGGAATATCATTTCTTGGGAGCCTTGGAAACATCTTTGAAATGTGACCATCATATCTTGTCTCTGGAGAAGTTAGCCAAGGTGCTTGGCTCTAATTTGAAACTTCCTGCTTGGTGAAAGGTAACAGAAATTTTATTTTCCTTTTGGATGAAGATAATTAACATGTAGTAACAAATTGTACCTGCTGGGTATATATATCAAAAGGCACCAAAGGCTGGGTGTGGTGGCTCACGCCTGTAGTCCCAGCACTTTGGGAGGCCAAAGCCAGTGGATTTGAGATCACATGGCAAAACTTTGTCTGTACTAAAAAATTACAAAAATTAGCAAGGCATGGCAGCGCACGCCTGTAATCCCAGCTACTGAGGAGGCTGAGGTGGGAGGACTGCTAAAGCCTGGGAAGTTGAGGCTGCATAGAGGCATGATTGTGCCACTGTACTCCAGCCTGGGTGACAGAGTGAGACCCTGTCTCAAAAAAAAAAGGTACTAAGGCAATAAAGGGCTTCAACATGAAAAACATTTTCTATTACAATTGATATTATGTCAATGTTAATTCAATAATATCCATTTCTGATATAATATCAAAAGGATAAATTTAACTGGGCCCAATTATAGTATTTCTAGGCCAGGTGCTGTGGCTCATGCCTGCAATACCAGCCCTTTGGGAGGCTGAAGCTGGAGGATCACGAGGTCAGGAGTTCAAGACCAGCCTGACCAATATGGTGAAACCCCATCTCTACTAAAAATACAAAATTAGCCAGGCATGGTGGTACGCGCTTGTAGTTCCAGTTTTTTGGGAGGCTGAGGCAGGAGAATCACTTGAACCTAGGAGGCGGGGAGGTTGTAGTGAGCCAAGATCGCACCACTGAACTCCAGCCTGGGTGACAGAGCAAGACTCTGTCTAAAAAAAAAAAAGTATTTCTAGTTTAAGGTAGCTTGATATTTCAGAAAAGAGATCATAGATGAAATTTTTAGAATTCAATTTATTCTATATGGAAAGTTTATAGATGATATATATGTAATTTTTGATCTTTGCAAGTATATTCACAACCACTAAAATAATCTAATCTTGGAGGTAGGACAGGTATAATATAATCTATCTTAGAGAAGAAAAAAATTGACACTCTAAGATTTTCATACAAGTTCATACAAATTTTATTCTAGACAATAAAATTCGGAACTAGTCCTCTGTATATCACACCTGTAGTTTTTCTGCTTAGGTTATGGGAAGCCATATTATGTATTTCTTTAGAAAATCAGATTATCTTCTTTGGCTTTAGATATTGCATTGTCCCAGAAATTGTATATAATCCTTTTAAGAACAATCATACAAAGACTTAAAGAACAAGTTTAAAAATACCCTCAAAACACAAAATGCCTCCCAAGACATATTCAAATGTCTTCTCAAGATACTATCTTGTCATATACTCACTACATAAATACTGTAGAAATTGTACAAAAATATTTGTTAATACCATAAATTATAACTCTGATATAAATTTTTTTAATTTAAAAAGTATATAATCATTCCCTAAGAGATAGTTACATGAAAAGGGTTTCCTATATTCCAGTAATTTGGGAACAACTACTGAAATACAATTATAAAAGATTAAACTTCGTATAAAAAACAATTTTTCATACCCCCTTCTCTTTCCAGTCTGGGAAGAGTTCTTTAAAAGCACTTGGATCAAGGCAAGCCCCTGAGAGAGTATGAGCTCCTATCTGGGCAGCTTTCTCCACTAGACACACGCGGATGTCCTTTTCATGTGACGCCGCCAACTGTTTTAGACGAACAGCTGCAGAGAGCCCTGCGGGGCCTGCACCAACTATGACAACATCCGCTTCTTCTGCAAACCTTTCCATGTTCACTCCTGGGGGAAATAAAAATTCTGGGATTTATATGACCCAATAATCACATGATAGTTAAAAAATATCCACTGTGCTGTACAGCATTATTTATGGAAATTCTCCCTGTGTTTTGCACAACAATTATACTAAGCATATTACTGTATTAGTCAGATTAAATTCTTAGGTTCTATTACAGTACATACTTTCTTTCAGTTTCCATAAACTAATTCTTGGCTTTGAGATTTATTATTATACATTTAGCCAATATTTACTTATCTAAAACACAGTCACAAGTCCCTCCATGACAGAAATACTTTCTAAGAAATGCATCATTAGGCAATTTTGCCCTTTTGCAAACATCAGAGTATACTTACACAAACCTAGATTGTATAGCCTACTATACACTGAGGCAATAGGGTATAGCCTATGGCTCCTAGGCTACAAAGCTATATAGCATGTGACTATACTGAACACTGTAGGCAACTGTAACATAATAGTATTTATGTATCTAAACACAGAAAAAAATACAGTAAAAATACAGGTAAAGGATGTAAAAATGGTATATCTGACAGGGCATTTACCATCAATTGAACGTACAGGACTAGAAACTGTTCTGGTGAGGGAGTGAGTGAGCAGTGAGTGAATGTGAAGGCTTAGGACGTTACTGTACAATACTATAGACTTCATAAACACTATATACTTAGGTTACACTACATCTATGAAAAAAAGGTTTTGTCAATAAATTAACCTGAGCTTGCAACAATGTTTTTATAAGCATTTAAATGTTTTTTTTAAGTGAACTAATTCATTTATTCAATATTTTCTATTGTACAGTAGGCTTTAAAAAGACTAAAGTCAAAAAAAAAAAAAAGTAAAGACAGGATCAGATAGGAATAGATTATTCCTAAAAGAGTTAGTGAATGACCAAGTAGGAAGAGTGATAGGAACGGCTGTCTTAGCTTTGTCCAAGACTTCCTTCCAAAAGGGATTTCACTAGTCACATTGATTTATCATCACCAATAATTTATTATAATTTATCATAATGTAACTTACTGAATATTATATGAAAGTGAAAAACAGAGCAGTTGTATGAGTACTGGAAGCACTGTTTCTACTGAATGCAAATCATTTTTACACTATTATAAAGTCAGAACATCTTAAGTCCAACCACCATGAGTTGATTTTTGTATATGGTGAAAGGAAGGGGTCCAGTTTCAATCTTCTGTATACAGCTGGCCAGTTATGCTAGCACCATTTATCAAAAAGGGAGCCCTTTCTCCATTGCTACCTTTTGGCAATGTTGTCAAGATTAGACGGTTATAATGTGCAGCTTTAAGTTTGGGTTCTCTAACCTGTTACATTGATTTATGTGCCTATTTTTGTTCCAGAACCATGCAATTTTGTTTCCTGTAGACTTGTAGTATGTAGTTTGAAGTTGAATAGTACAATGACTCTGGTTTTGTTCATTTTGCTTAGGATGGCTTTGTCTATTCAGGCTCTTTTGTGGTTCCATATGAATGTTAGAATTGTCTTTTTCTACTTTTGTGAAAGATTTTGTTGATAGTTTGATATAAATAGCATTGAATCTATAAATTGCTTTGGGCTATATGATCATTTAAATAATATTGATTCTTCCCAACCATCAGCATGAAATATTTTTCTACTTGTTTGTGTCATCTCTGATTTCTTTCAGCAGTGTATTGTAATTCTGGTTGTAGGTATCTTTCAGCACCCTGGTTAACTGTATTCCTAAGTACTTTATTTCTGTGGCTATTGTGAATGGAATTGTATTCTTGGTTTGGCTCTCACCATAGACATTGTTGGTATATAGAAATGCTACTGATTTTTTATATTGATTTTGTATCTTCAAACTTTGCTGAAGTTGTTTATTAGATCTAGGAACATTTGGGCAGTGATGACAGGGCTTTCTAGGTATAAATTATATCAGATGCTAAGAGAGATAGGTTGACTTCCTCTCCTTCTCTGGCTAGGACTTCTAGTACTATGTTGAATAGGAGTGGTGAGAGTAAGTACCCTCTTCTTGTTCTGGTTCTTAGAGGGAATGCTTTTAGCTTTTGACCATTCAGTATAATGTTGGCTGTGGGTTTGTCACATATAGCTCTTATAATTTTGAGGTACGTTCCTTCAGTGCCTAGTTTGTTAAGGGCTTTTTAAAATGAAGGGATAATGAATTTTATTGAAAGCCTCTTCTGCATTTATTGAGATGATCGTATGGTTTTTTAGTTCTGTTTACGTGATAAATAACATTTGTTGATTTGTGTATAGTGAATCAACCTTGCATCTCAGGAATAAAACCTACTTCATTCTGGTGAATTAGCTTTTTGATGTGCTGCTGGATTCAGTTTGCTAGTATTTTGTTGAGGATTTTTGCATCTATGCTCTTCAGAAATATTGGCCTGTGTCTCTGCCAGGTTTTGGTATTAGAATGATGCTGGCCTTATAGAATGAGTTACAGAGGAGTCCCTCCTCAATCTCGCTTAAATGTTTTAAACTTTTTGACTCTCTTGTAACAACATGTAGCTAAAACAAAAACACATTGTACAGCTGTACAAAAATGTTTTTATATCCTTTTCCTGTAAGTTTTTTTCTATTTACATTTTTTTCCTTTTACCTTTTAAACTCTTTTATTAAAAATTAAGACACAAACACATGCCTACACAGGGTCAGGATCATCAGTATCTTCTACCTCCACATCTTCTCCCACTGGAAGGTCATCAAAGACAATAACATGCATGGAGCTGTCATCTCCTATGCAAACAGCAGCTTCTTCCGGAACACCTCCTGAAGGACCTGCCTGTGTCTGTTTCACAGTTAATTTTTTAAAAAATTAAGTAAGAGTATACTCTAAAATAATGATAAAAAGTATAATACAGTAAATGCATAAACTAGCAACAGTCATTTATTATCAAGTATTATATACTGTATATAATTGTATATGGTAGGGTACACTTTTAAAGAACTGGCAGCAGAGTAGGTTTGTTTCTATCAGACTCACTACAAATAATTGAGTAATGTGTTGAGCTATGATGGTCTGAAAGCTACGTTCTAAACGATGTCACTAGGTGACAGGAGTTTTTCAGCTCCAGTATAATGTCAAGGGACTACCATCATAAATGTTGTCTGTCGTTGACTGAAGTGTCATTATGTGGCACGTGACTGTAGTAATATGTAATACATTTGGTAAAGTCATAAAATATTATTAGATGTTTTTAAGTTATGAAAAACATAATACTCTCTCCACAAAATGAAACAAAGTATCCAGAAAAGTCTCAGGAATTTTACACAAATTATTACTTACCTTCCCATCTCTTGTCCTTATCCCTGGGATAAATGGTATAATGGGTAGTAATTCGAGGCACAATAGAAGTTGAAGACCATCTTGTAGCACATAGAGGTAGATACTTTTTCTTAATTTTTAAGGCATGAAAGCACTGATATGCTGCAAAAAGTTATGAAAATCATTATCTTCCTTAAAATTAGTTTTCCTCAGTAGACTGAAAAAATATAAATGAATGACCATACTCAATAAGTATAGTGAGACTATACTCTTTCTTAAGTGAACAATTTGAACAGCTTTTTCTCATAAAGCAGTATTTTCAAATCTTAACTATTTTAAAACTATCTAATAAACAAATTTATTCAATTTAGCTAATGTCAGGCTTAACTATAAATTAGCCATGAAAGCTGAACACTTTGAGAGTAATAGGGAGCAGTATTAATAACTGTATTAGGTCAATGGCTATAAGAACACACTGGGTTTTATGGTCAAGTTCTTTTTAAAATAAGTTGACTCACACATATGGCAGTATCTTTTTTTTTTTTTTTTTGAGACAGAGTCTCACAGTATCTTCTTCTTTCATTTTTTTTTTTTTTTTGAGACATAGTCTCGCTTGCTCTGTCACCCAGGCTGGAGTGCAGTGGTGTGATCTTGGCTTAACACAACCTCTGCCTCCCAGGTTCAAGTGATTCTCATGCCTCAGCATTCCGAGTAGCTAAACTACAGGTGTGCACCACCACACCCAGCTAATTTTTGTAATTTTTTTAGTAGAGATGGGGTTTTGCCATGTTGTCCAGGCTGGTCTTGAACTCCTGGCCTCAAGTGATCTGCCTGCCTCAGCCTCTAAAAGTGCTGGGATTACAGGCATGAGCCACTGCACCTGATCACAGTATCTTCTGATATCCTTAAAAATGTATAAATTTTTGAGTAAGCAAAAGGTATTTTATGGAAATGAACAGAAATGTGCAAAGATTTATCTACAAAAATGTTCAATGAACCTTCTCTGTTGTCCTCAAATCTTCAACTCTACCTCCTCTTTCCCTTATCCAGGGAGGGTACCCTAGCATCAAACCTCAAAAAGGCAGAAGCAATTAGATGGGAATTTTCTCAACTCCTTGGCAGTAACTGCTAATATAATCTGTATTTGTGCCCATACTTTGTTCATTATCTCAGTTTATAGCAGAAGATATGTCTTTTCTCCCAATGATTGTACTCACTGAGTATAGAGAAATAGAATATATTCTTCTCCACTGGGGTTAATCCTTCTAGCTGGATGATGAGACTTATCTCTCCTGTTATCTTAGAGACATTCCTCCATCTGATACCCTTCCCTTCTGATCTTCAATTGTGACTCCTTTCTCAGCCTCTGTTCTCCTTGCTAATCATTCCTATCATTAAAAAAGGACAAAGAATCCTTCCAAGAAACCACTCTTGACAGATATAAAAACTTATATTTGAAGCTATATTAAGTCTCTTATAGGACAAGGGATAGAATAACAAAAGAAAAAGAATAAAGAGTTCAGAATTAGAATACACATAGGTATATGGTATATAATAAAGATGCCATTTCAAATTAGGGAAAAGAAATGGTTTCTCATTAAATGGTGCAGAGATAGCTAGAAAGCCATTCAGAAAAAAGTATACTCTGCTCCTCATGTCAAAATGAATTCTATTTGATTGAAGATTTTATTAGGGAAAGTTCAAAGTGTAGAAGACTACGGTGGGCTGGGCACAGTGGCTTATGACTGTAAATCTCAGCTAAGGCGGGAGGACTGCATAAGGCCAGAAGTTCAAGATCAGTCAAAGCAACATAGCAAGACCTCTTCTCTACAAAAACAAAAAATAAAAAGTAAAAAAATTAGCTAGGTGTGGTGGTATGCACTTGCAGTCCCACCTACTCAGGAGGTTGAAGCAGGATGATCACTTGAGCCCAGTAATTCGAGGCTACAGTAAGCTAGGACCACATCACTGTACTCCAACCTGGGCGACAACCACCTTGTCTCAAAAGAAAAAAAAAAAAGATGGTGACATATCCATAAATTCTTCAGTTCTTTCCGCCTTAAAGTGGTGTGGGATGAACTTATTGACTAGCTTCTAATAAGTAGAGAATAGAAAGTAAAAAATGCTAACTTTACAGTAGAGAAATATGGCAGATACCACTTTAACCAAGTGATCAAATTTAACATTACCAGCAATAAGACATATTGATACCATGTATCCCCTGATATGAGGTGGTGAAAAGTGTTCTTTACCTCTGTGGTACTTGTCCCCAAAATCTTTAACCTCAGTCTATTCATGAGAAAACATCAAACTCAGATTGAGGGACATTCTACAAAATGCTCGACCAGTAGAGGGCAAAAGTGTAAAGGTCTTGGGACACAAGAAAAGATAGAGGAACTGTCAAATTGAAGTAGACTAAGGAGACCTGCCAACTAAAGGCAACCTGCTGCCCTGGATTGGGGCCTGGAACAGAAAAATAAGATTTGGATAAAATTTGCGGTTTAATTAACAGTACTTCATCAATGTTAATTTCTTAGTTTTGTTAATTATACTATGGTTATATAAGACAGTAAGCTCAGCAAAGGGCATATGGGAACTCTCAGTACTATCTTTGCAACTCATCTGTAAGTCTGAAACTATTTCAAGATAAATAGTTTAAAAAAAAAGATTATGGTGATATGAAAGTTAAGTCAAGAAAGATCAAACCCAAATATAAGAGCTAAAACGATAAAACTCTTTGAAAACACGAGTATAAATCTTTGTGACCCCGTGTAAACCAAAAATAAAATTCTAAGCCCCCGAACTGACTGAATGGACTCTTCCTGGCCAAGGGGATGCCAAAGAAACCCAAAAACGTAGTTCATACCATGATGGGAAGTGGGAGGGGTCAGACATGCCTCATTATACTCTCTTCCTTCTGGTGTTTAGACATAACTGACCGGTATCAACATTAATATCAAAATCCTAAGACTGACAGAACAGACTCTTTGTAGCAATAAGATACCAACTCCAATCTGACTCTGGTATAACATCACATGACAACAGGCCCTAGAGAAAATCAAAGTATTGTACCCCAAAATATATTTCTTGGACATAATTTTTGAATTGGCCCTGCAAAGCTGTGTCTTGTGGGCAAAATTTACATTCTATGGAGAATTCCCTTCCCTCTCTAGGTCTTTTCCTGATCTAGGAGAGATCTAACTAAGAGTCTGATACCTTTTAAGGCAAGCTTGTCCAACCTGCAGCCCATGGGTTGCATGACCCCAGGATGCCTTTGAATGTGGCCTGACACAAATTCATAAACTTTCTTAAAAAATTATGAGGTTTTGTTTTGCATTTTTTAAAAAGCTCATCAGCTATCGTTAGTGTATTTCATGTGTGGCCCAGGGAAGCCCAAAGATTGGACACCCGTTTTAAGGTCTAATAAGAGACATATCCCAGCTATTGTCCTGAAGCCTGCTACCTGGAGGTTTTAACTGCATAACAAGAACCCAGGCTTCCATAACGCCCCTTATCTTAATCCCAGGCATTTCTTTCTGCTGACTTAAACTCTTTAGGCAAACTCAGCTTTCAACCATTGTGAATCAGGAAATCTTTCAATCTACCTATGACAGGAAGGGACCCCCCTTTAAGATGCCCTGCCTTTCCAGGCCAAACCAATGTAAACCTTACACGTATTGATTAACGTTTTTGCCTGTAACTTCTCTCGATAAAATGTATAAAATCAAGCTGTAACCCCACCACCTTGGGTACATGTTTGCAAGACCTCCTGAGGCTGTGTCATGGGTCATGGTCCTCACATTTGGCTCAGAATTAATTTCTTCAAATAGTTTATGGAGTTTGGCTTTTTCATCAACACTTGGGTTAGGCAATGGTTTCTTCAATAGGGCAACCAAAAACACAAGCAACAACAAAAAATACAGTTAAATTGCACTTCATCAAAATTAAAACCTTTTGTGTGTTAAAGGATACCAGCAAGAAAGTGAAAAGATAGCCCATGGAATGGGAGAAAATATTTTCAAATCATGTATCTGATAAGGGACTTATATTTAGAATATATAAAGAACTCTTATATCTAGGAATAAAAAGACAAAGAACCCAATTAAAAAGTAAGCAAAGGATCTGAACAGATATTTGTTCAAAGAAGATATACAAATGGCCAGTAAGTACATGAAAAGATGCTCAGCATCATTAGCCATCAGGGAAATGCAAACCAAAACCACAGGAGATACTACTTTACATCCACTAGCATGGCTATAGTCAAGAAGACAATAAAACGACCTTTGCAAAAACTCTAAGAAAATCATTACAGTGAAAGAGAGCTGACCTAACTAACTCCATCTTGCTTCTAACCTCCAATAAGTCCTTGTTAGTCCTGGGAGTAGGCTGAACTAACTTTGGGAGGAACCTAGTTTATAGTTTAACTTTGAAATAAAGACAGTAACAGCGCTTTTCCAGAACAAATCCCCTTCCTTCCTGGGGACCAGACTGTCTTTACAGGACTAACAAATTAGCTACAAGATTAGAAATTATGATTTAAGAGTCATGCGGCTGGAGGTGGCAAGATTCTGAACCTCCCCAAATTGCTCCTTGGGATAATATAATTATTATAAAAGCTAAGATCACTACTTGGGATATTTTGCAGACCCTGCACTTGATGGATCAACTGGCACCAACCAGATTGATGAAACAGTGCAAGAGGACAAAGTCACCTCCCTATGATTTCAAATCTGACCTGACCAATCAGCACTACCCACTTTCTGACTCCCAGCCCCCACCACTCACCAAAATATCCTTAAAAACCCCAATCTCCAAGTTTTCAGGGAGACTGATTTGACTAATAATAAAACTCTGGTCTCCTGTACAGCCTGCTCTGTGTGAATTAAGCTCTTTCTCTATTGTAATTCTCCTGTTTTGATAAATTGGCTCTGTCTGGGTAGTAGGAAAGGAGACGCGTTGGGTGGTTACAATAACAAGAGTTAGCAAGGGTGTGGAAAAACTGGAACCCTCATACACTCCTGCGTGGGAAGTAAAAATGATGCAGTCTCTTTGCAAAACAGTCTGGCAGTTCCTCAAAAGGTTAAACACAGAGTTTTCATACAAAGGCTATCCCTAAGATAATGAAAACATATTTCCACACAAAGACTTGCACATGAATGTTCCTGGCTGAATTTTTTTTTTTTTTTTTTGAAACAAGGTCTCACTTTGTCACCAAGAGTGTAATGCAGTGATGTGATCATGGTTCACTGAAGTCTTGACTTTCCAGGCTTAAGTGATCCCCCCACCTCAGCCTCCTGAGTACCTAGGGCTACAGGGGAATGTCACCACACCTGGCTAATTGTTTCTATTTTTTTGTAGTCAAGCAGTCTCACTGGGTTGCGTAGGCTGGTCCTGAAATCCTGGGCTCGAGTAATCTGCCCATCTCAGCCTCCCAAAGTGCTGGGATTACAGGTATTAGCCACCGCACCTGGCCAATAGCTGAATTATTTATAACAGCCAAAAAGGAGAAACAACCCAAGTGTTGATCAATAAATGGTAAGAAGCAATATATCCAAATGATGAAACATTTAGCAATAAGGAGAAATTGAATACTGATACATGCTACCACATGGAAGAACTTTGAAAATATGCTATGTGAAAGAAGCCAGACACAAAAAGACAACATATTATATGCTTCCATGTATACGAAATATTCAGGATAGGTTAATCTATAGAGACAGAAAGTAGACTGTTGTCTAATGTTGGAAGGGGCTTGGGAGTGAATACAGAGTTTCTTTTTGGAGTGATGAAAATGTTCTAAAATAGACTGCAGTGATGGTTACAGAACTCTGACTATACTAAAAACCACTGAATTGTACATTTTAAATAGTATAAATTGTATGGTTTGTGACATATCTTATTAAAGATTATAAAACTTATAAAAAAGAACATAGCCACATATAAAAATATTATGAAAAAAAGATTTTTTTTTTAGAATCTAGGATTTTGAAAGTTATTTTCTAAGAATAATAAAAATCTAAAATGTTAAAATATCACTGGACTAAAAATTTAAAACATTTATGTGACCAAAAAAGGGCAAAAATATAAATGTCTTTAGTTGTCTGTATTCTCCATCAGATAGCATGCTCCAAAAGCATTTATCTTGTTTTATGTGAAAACCTAATGTTAGGTATAAACATTTGTTAACTAAATATTAGATAGTTATTTTTATACTTTCCTTCACTAGAGTATTCATTTATGATTGGCACATGGTACTACAAAAAATTAATGCTCTTCAGAATCATTTTCAGTGAAAAGGCAAGTCTCTTAGACACTAAAAATCTGTATTTGATCTTTTTTTTAAAAGTGGCAAATAAATGAATTTGATTATGTAAACAAAAAACTATAGCACTGGGGCCGGGCATGGTGGCTCATACCTGTAATCCCAGCACTTTGGGAGGCTGAGGTAGGAAGATCACTTGAGGCCAAGAATTTGAGACCAGCCTGGCCAACATGGGGAATCTCCGTCTCTACTAAATATTCAAAAATTAGCTGGGCATGGTGGTGGGCACTGTGATCCCAGCTACTAGGGAGGCTAAGGCATGACAATCACTTGAACCCAGGAGGCAGAGGTTGCAGTGAGCCAAGGTTACACCACTGCACTCCAGCCTGGGCAACAGGGCAAGGCTGTCTCAAAAAACCCAAAAAACAAAAAAACTGTAATACTGGGAACACTTTTTAAGCCTTAGATAACTATTCACCTATCTTAAGTTTTGAAAAAAAAAATGTATATTAAATACATAAAGATACTCTAGGACTCAGTGCAAGAGTTCAAACACACTATAATCAATATTTAAAATATTTAGTTTTCAATGCATTGTAATTTAGTGTATAGAAGTTATTTGTGTCTGAAAACTGATGACTGGCATATGATAAACTGTAATTCTACTGCTTGTATAGTTACTGATTCTCTTGAGAATATTTGGAATTTCTCCAAAGGATTGGAAAAAAAAAGTCACAACCTTTACCCCTTTTCTGAAAACAAATCTGGTATCTCACTTTAGAGATTTGAATATTCAGTCTCCTTGGTTGAGAAGTGAGGTCACAAAGTCCTTTGAACTCCTAGTATCACCATATCAAACTCACACTGATGGCACATTTTTGTCTACCTCTTTCAGGCTATGAAAATGGCAATGAATTGCCATCCAAAGAAAACAGAAATTGTAGTGGTTAGCACTGGGCCCCAGGCTGATGGCATCTAAATCATTCTGTAAGGCAGACAGCATCTGACAACTTCAGACACCATCTATCTTATCCATACATTAAGCGCAACAACAAATGCATGGGTGACATGACATGAAATTTAAACAAAGTTCTAATTTCTTAACATATGGAAGCCAAATTTAACAAAATTCTACTTTCATGAAATTTCATAAGAACATCTTTGAATTTGTAATATTTATATTTAATGAATCACCAAAACTTAAGTAAAGATTTAAAAAATTAAGCCAGTTATGACAGAATATGAGATCCTTTAGTGAACTTTTGTTTGAATTAACAACAAAAATTTAAGTAAAACTTCAAAAAGACCATCCAACTTCATCTGTCATGATGGTTCAAAGAATACCCATAACACGATAAAACCCTTAGACTTAATTTTATTTTACATTTTTTGAGACGGAGTCTGGCTCTGTCACCCAGGCTGGAGTGCAGTGGTGCGATCTCAGCTCACTGCAACCTCTACCTCCCGGGTTCAAGTGATTCTCCTGCCTAAGCCTCCTGAGTAGTTGGGATTACAAGTATGCTGCATCACACTCAGCTAATTTTTGTATTTTTAGTAGAGATGCGGTTTCACTATGTTGGTCAGGCTGGCCTCGAACTCTGGACCTCAGGTGATCCACCCGCCTCGATCTCCCAAAACGCTGGGATTACAGGCATGAGCCACCGCGACTGGCCTTTATAGTTAATTTTAGACAAGGCGGAAAACTCCTGGCTCCAGATACACTCAGGTGACTTGGTTAACATATGAATGTTAACCATGATGTGACAGATGAAGACTTCAATTTCTTTAGACTGAACCAGGATGGCTGTGAAGAGGAAAGTCAGGTCAAGACCAAGAAGAAAAACTGGGCAAATACAATTTTTTTTTTCCATTTAAAACAAAGCTTTGAGGATTAGAACCATGATTTGGGAAGCCTCAGTTCAGGAGCCCACCGAGGTGTGTGTTTGTTGACGGGTGGTGGTGGGTGGGGCGTGTTGACAAGTTTTCTCCGCCCTTGACCTTTAGCCTAGATATTAATTTTTCCAACTGGGGCAACCCCAAAGAGAGGAAGCCAGGGTCCACCACCAGGCTCAGAGCGTGACCTTTGCCCTAGACAGCCTGAGAAAGCAGATGAGAGAAGAGGCGAGAGGTGAGAGGTACCTACAGCCCCCAGGACCGGCCTTGTCTCTTTTGCCCTAATTCCTCCACTTATCCCCACCCTATGTTCCCTCTCACCCGGGCAGGACAGCTTGACTAGCGGCACCAGCATGTTCAAAGTCACCAGGATTCTCGGTCAGACAGAACAGGAGGACTCTCCGCTGCTCGCGGCGGGCGCTAGACCTCTAGGCCGCGGGGGGCGCCATCACCCGCCGGGAAGCCAAGAACTCGCCTGCAGTTCGCCTCCCCAGCTCTGCCGACCGCTCTTGCTTCGCGGCGTTCCCGCCTCCTTCTCGCTCTGCGCCGGCGCCATGCATGACGCGGCGGCCAGCCGAGGCTTCCGGGTCACGTACCAAATCAGGGAAATTAGGGACTCCAAGTCCCAGCTGGGGCGCGGTGCCAGCCGAAGCGCGGCTAGAAGGGTTCACGAATCCCACAGCACAACGCACGCGCAGTGAAAGACAGTAGAAGGCGGGGCGACGCGCACAGCTTCCTGGGAGGGGTAGTCTTCCGCACGCGCGCCCTTCCAGCCCGACTAGAGGCTCGCGCAGGAGCCTTGAGCTGCCTAAGGTGAATTGATGTCATCTGATTGGCTGTCCCGAAAAATGAAACGTCTTTGTGGTCCAGGGCTGAGACCGGCGAGGAGACGGGGCGGGATTTCGGTTGCTAGGAGGCGGGGCCTCTTGGCTTTAGGCGCGAGCGGTTAAAAGACAGTTGGTGTCGGTTCGGCTGCTCGGGTTGGATTCCGCCGTTCCAGCCCTCCCCCATGGCTGACCGTGAGGAGCTGCAGGTTTCTTCGCCGCCTCCGCCTCCTCCTTCTTCTCCCTCCTCTTCAGACGCCTCTGCAGCATCTTCCCCCGGCGGCCCAGTGAGTTTGGGCTGGCCAGTTCCGAGCAGGAGCAGCGGCCGAAAGGTTGACCCGCTGGAGGAAGTGGAGCTGCAGATCGGAGATGTGAGTGTGTAGTCGGGACGCGTCCCTCCTCGGCGCCTCTGGGAAGACTGGTGGCGGCGGGGCCCGTGAGGCCAGGGAATCGGTCCCCCAACCCCCACGATCGGGGACGACCGGCCCTTCTGCACCCAAGAGCGTGCGGGCGGGAAGCGGGGAGGGGGAGATACCAGCAGTGCCACCCATCTCTGAGGGTCCCATTTAGATTTAGCGGTGAGGAGTCTTAAGGGGTTATCCCTCCACCCGCCCCACCCCTAACTGGTTTCTTTTTGTCTCGCCTTCTGGTTTCAATCATCCGCAGTAATCCGAAGCCACGCAGCTCTGCGCCGCCCGGTGCTGGCTCTTTGCCTCCTCCTCTCCCATCGAAGAATAGTTTTCACTGCATGGGTTTGCTTGCTGTCTGCGAATGTTTAGGATCAGACTGTGATTTCTTTGCATAGGACTTAGAGCCTGCTGTTCTAGTTGGCCACCTGCCCAGGGACAGATGATAATGCCATTGTCTGCCTCAGGCCTGCTTAGCGGTGGACCCAGCTTGAAGGGTTTAGGTCACGTGGATTGGCTTCATGAAGGGTTTAGGTCAGCACTCCTCCCTTTGTGTGATTGCTGGAATGCATACTTAGTAAGGATAGTTTCTGTTAAATTTCGAATCCCCAGAAACTAGCACCCCACCTCCCACCCCTAACTCACACAAGACAGGGACGGGGAGAAGGGAGGTCACAGTTTTATGGTCTTTGGAGTGGGTCAAGTGGAATGAGGTATGTAGGGTGTAACCTTCTGGGAGAGCTCTGTGGCATGACCTTTCCTAAGGATTGGAAACTGGGGGATGACCTCGATTATCTCATTGCTCCGCAAATACGTTTTAAAGGATGACTA
This sequence comes from Cacajao melanocephalus, assembly GCA_963573385.1. NCBI lineage: Eukaryota > Metazoa > Chordata > Mammalia > Primates > Pitheciidae > Cacajao > Cacajao melanocephalus. Next base: position 20,715 of record CAUYLG010037902.1, read on the forward strand.
AAGTGCTTATCCAGCCTTTATTTTTGCAGAACAAACTGATTGTAAGTAAATATGTAGAATTTTCTTACATATTCTTTGAATATTCTACAAAGAAATATGTAGAATGAAGTGCTAATGTGTTACTTAGGAGCAATGTTTTATATCATCGGTGAAGAAAATATTTGCCTAAAAAGTGAAATTTCCACCTGGAGCTGAGTGTTTTCTGCATTCGTGTGTGATTTCACTGATGTTGTTTGTCAGAGCTCAGAGTTTCTGTTCTTTGATCTATACATTTTCATTGTTTAAAGTGTTCACAGGTCAATGCCCATTTTACCCACTTAGCAGTAAGAATTATTTATGATGAATTCCTTCAGATACTTCTGGCACTTAGTGTCAAGGGGTCCAAGTCATCTTGTTGAACTGAGACTCTAGTGTATTTTCATAGAAAACAACAATACTGACTTGTCATGTCTCATACATACTGAATATTTTTCCAGCAAACCTGTTTCCTCAAAGCCTACTCAATTTTCAAACTAAAGCATTGGCTCTTTAGGGAACCTAAGAAATATTAAAGAGCCAATGCTTTGGTTTGAAAATTGATTACTTTTAAAGAAAATAGGGGAATTGGATTCAAGGCCTTAAGCTATTTTTAGACTACTTAAAATGAGATGAGAATTTTAAAAATAAACTTATGTTTGACTTTTTTTTTTTAATTTTAGGCAGCCTTTTCATTAACCAAACTCCTTGAAGCCACATCTGCAGTATCAGCTCAAGTGGAAGAGCTTGCCTTCAAATGTACAGAAAATGCACGTTTCCTTAAAACATGGCGGGACCTCTTGAAAGAAGGCTATGATTCTTTGAAACCTGATGACTAATTTGACATACTTCATTGTTTAATCATGACTGCGTTACTTCATACTTCTTCATATGTCATATTTGTACATTTACTACACGTATAGGATGACCTCTGTCCAGAAGTTCTGTATGTACCCAGAATGAAATTTTTCTTGGTTTTTGAATAGATGTTCAATCATAACCGGTGATTCCATAACAACTTAAGATAACAAGAGGTCCGTCCATTGGCTCACCTGTGTCTCCCCTCTTGATGGGTCTCTGTGCCACCATTTGTAGTGGTGGCAGCGAGAGACTTGCTCCCGGTATTATGCTGGGGTCTTTCAAGCCTGTGAATGTTGAGTTGGTTCTTTTGGTTCAATAATTGGTTGCTGTGGCCAGGTTGGGAAATGTCCCAGGAGCGAGCTCTAGCATAATAGGATGGCGGAGTGCCCCAGCTAGCCCAAACAGACTCCCCATCTTGTTCTTTGCATTGGTGAATCTCTTCTCAAATTCCACTATGTCTGCGAGGACCAAGGGGAGTGCTGGTGTCCCGTCCATACACGGTTCTAGAAAGGTCTGGATAGTAAAAACTGTTGTCATCTGGGCTGTAGTAGCAACAAGCTTGACCTTGTCTAAGAGCTCCTTTCCTTGAACAGGAGAGCAAATACAAACTCACCAACCCAAGGTTGACTATTGATCCAGTCTGTTGCAGGCCCAGCATTGTGTGCAATCAACAGGTTTGCACTTTCGCCATCTGCTGCCCTGCCTGGTGCAACCATCATGGCCCAGAATCGTTTTTAGACCTGAATAGGATTCGACTGGATCTTATCACTTGACCCGATCACAACTCCGATGAGTAGGTAGCAGCAGTGTTGAAACGTGGATGCCATTTCAGTTTTAGTTATCTGGTCCTGGTTAATGACAGTCCTTTTAAAGAGTGACTGTATGGATGTTTGTTTGCCTTCAACAATGAGCGAGCTTCTTTCACTCACGCCCGCATCTATGAGGACTTCATGTAATCCATCAGTAAGACAGCACGAAAGCAGAAGGTTTGGGGTAGCTGGATGGAAGGTGGCTCGGAATGCTGGGTGGAACATAGATTTTGCATTCCTTTCAATGTCCTCCAATCTTCCAGTTCCTGCTTGAGGATCCATGGAATCAGAGGGAAACTGCCTGAGTCTTCCACTCAATTGTGATGAGAGTTTCCTACTGGTCGTATCCATAGAGATTTGTTGATCATCCATGCTAACCAATTTATTGAGTTATGTTCCTTTTCTTGGCTTTTATGAAAGCGGAAAACCGATGCTATTTTTGAGGCCGACCAGGACTTGTTTATCCTTAAGTACTTTCTGCCTCTGAACTTTCACAGAATCCTTTATGAAAGATAATCAGTAGATGGCTAATATTAATAGTGCCATAGTGCTACCAGTAGCAAACTAGCTAGACCATTATTTATTTGTTTTGCAACAAGATGCTAAGCATGGCAGAATTTGAAGTTGCGTTTCATCTTAAGGACCAAGGGAGGTAACTTTAAGGTTTCCAATGGTAGATCCAGTTCCATTAGGCTAAGTTGTCTACAGCTAATGATTGTGTCTTTATTCTATATCCCCAGCACCTAAAACAGGGTCACACAACACTCACTAAATATTTGTTGAATAGAAGAGTTAACAAACTTAATTAAAAGCTTTTTTCCTTCCCATATTTAGCATGAAGACTCTAATTGTTTCTCTAGAAAATGTATGAATCTGACCTTTATTGACTTGAAGATAAACATTCTTTTTTTACAGATATTTGGACTTTGATGATAGGTTTTAAAAATGTATGACAAGTATTTTTTGTACTTCTTTGATTTTTTTTTGAAAAGACTTTACTTCAGAAAAGAAAAGACTGTCTAGAAAGAATGCATATTTTTTTCTCTATTTCTATGGTTACTGCTTTTCCAGTTTAACAGTTTTTGTATCTGATATTTGTACATGTTTGCTATCTTTAAAGTGTCTTAAGGTACAAAGCATTGTTAGAATACAAGAATGGCTGGGCGCAGTGGCTCACGCCTGTAATCCCAGCACTTTGGGAGGCCGAGGCGGGTGGATCACGAGGTCAGGAGTTCAAGAGCAGCCTGGCCAATATGGTGAAACCCTGTCTCTATTAAAAATACAAAAATTAGCCAGGTGTGGTGGCACATGCCTGTAGTCTCAGGTACTTGGGAGGCTGAGGCAGAAGAATTTCTTGAACCTGGGAGGTGGAGGTTGCAGTGAGCTGAGATCACATCACTGCACTCCAGCCTGGGTGACAGAGCGAGACTCTATCTCAAAATAAAGTGCCTTATCAGATTTATGGCTCTGTGCTATTACTTTCTGAGCTTTGCAAGTTGTGTACATAATAATTCTAAAGAAGTTACTTTGTTTGTAATGCATCAAATTTAAATGATGTGATTGTTTTTGTATTTGACCTTAGTGTTCTATTTTGCATCCTGTATCTTATGTTGCTTTTGGTACTTTGTGTTGTGTGTCAACGATTAAGCCAACTAATTCTCTACCATATATACCTTCTGGACATCTTTGATACGACATCTTAATTCTTTGTAGATATGGAGATATGTACAGAACTATATTCTAATTCCCCACAATGGGGCTATGAGAGGGGACAGATGGATGGGCAAAGAATAGTTTTGTTTAACATATTAGGTCATAGTCCTTGATTAGTTTTTTTAAAGATCACACATAGGGTGTGATTTCTATACCAAAGATATGCTTATTTCAGTATTAGAAAAATATTCTTACATATCCTGAAGATTGCAATTTTTAAAATGTGTAAAAATAAAATTCTTATTAAAAACACATTTTATTTCCATTTCTTTGGATTCATTACCTCAAAACTTTTTTTTAAAACATATTTCAAAGATACAGGAAAGGTAAATGATTTCAAGAAAATTCATGTATTTCTACCATGCAGATGTAGTAAATGTTAGCATTTGGCTATGTTTTCTTCAGACACACACACACACACACACACACACACACACGTATATGTGTATGTAATTGCAAATGTTAGATACCTTTGAGGTTTGTTGCCTCTTTGATCCTGTCCCCTTCCTCCCTCCCCAGAGCCCCCAGAAGTAACCACTAGAGGTTACATATATTCCAGTGTGTGTTTTTATATTTTTAATACAAATATATTTTTAAAAAGTGCTACAAAATGTTTTATGTATATGGTAGCCAGCCTCCAGATGGCCCCAATGATTCCTGGCCTCTTGGTATTTATGCCGCAGTATAGTTTTCTGTATTTTACAGTGCTGACTTTTGTAACTACCAGGATATTGAGCAAATGCAGTGTGTGATTTCTGAGACCATATCTTTTACTCTTTTTTTTTTTTAGGAGACAAGATCTTGCTCTGTTGCTCAGGCTGGAGTGTGTTTGCAAGATCATAACTCACTGTAATCTTGAACTTGGGCTCAAACGATCCTCCCATCTTGTCTCCCAAAGCACTGGGATTACAGGCGTTTTTGTTCATTTTTCTATTTTTAACTTGTCAGTTTTTAGATGTTACGTATTTTGAATACCAATAATCTGTTATGTATGTTTCAACTACCTTTTTTAGTCTGGTTTGTCTTTGTATTTTAGTTATGAAATATTGAATTTTTAAATTTTAATGTAATCTTACCAATCTTTCATAATGATTTGCTTTTTCAGGTTTTTGTATAGGAAATGTCATAAAAATAGTATTATACAGCCTTCCAAAAGTTATAAAAAACATTTAGATGTTAAGTCCAACTGAAACTTGTTTTTGTTTATGACATGATTTTGGCATCTTGTTTTAATTATTTTTGCATATTTATAGCTATTCCTCCAAGTATCAATGTTTCAAGTGCGACGTCTGTCATTCAGTTACCATATAAGGGCCAGATTCTGACCTTTCTGTTCTTTTGATCTGAAGGAAATTTGAACATGCCTCCCCCAAATATGCCAATTTGCCATAGTGATTATTTCAAGCTAAAGGCACTTGAGAAACAGTAGTTGCAGACATGGCTATCTTACCTGTCCTTTCCTACCTGTAGCAAGCCATACAGACTTCTTTGACAAAGATGCTTTCCTGATACCAAGATGAGAAGCTAGCTCTAGTCAGCTGAGACAGCACCAGAGGAATCTACAAACAAACCTTACTGTTAGTTTCTTGCCATGTATTTACCTTCTCACAGTTCCTGCCTCTGGAAGCCTAAAACTGCTTTCCTTGTCACACTTCTCTAAAGTTTATTCTCTGTGGAAGATGCTATATAATCTAGAGTTGTAAGCCACTACTTGTGGTTACTTTTTCATTGGGTTTTCTCCTGTATGATGTACACTGCAAATATTAATAAAAATTAGTTGTTTGTCTCTTGTTAATCTGTCTTTTGTTATAGGGATCTGTCCCAACTATGAACTTATGAGGCTTGAGGAGAAATTGTATTTCTTCCACTACAGATTTATTTACTTAACTCAGTGCTAAAACTCTGTAAGTTTCCCTGTAAGGAAAGAAAAAATCATATTACTGATTTCTATTTCTTTCTTTTTTTTTTTTTTTTGAGACGGAGTCTTGCTCTGTCTCCAGGCTGGAGTGCAGTGGTGCAATCTTGACTCACTGCAACCTCTGCCTCCTGGGTTCAAGCGATTCTTCCGCCTCAGCCTCCCGAGTAGCTGGGACCACAGGCACGTGCCACCATGCCTGGCTAGTTTTTGTATTTTTAGTAAAGACGGAGTAGTTCACCCTGTTTAGTAGTTCACCATGTTGGCCACGATGGTCTCGATCTCTTGACCTCATGATCTGTCCACCTCGGCCTCCCAAAGTGCTGGGATTACAGGCCTGAGCCACTGCGCCCGGCCTGATTTCTATTTCTACTGAGTTATGGTCAGCTTAGGATAACTGCTGGTTTCAGGTAGTGAGCTTTCTACGGGCACTTTAAGAGTGGATTTTTATGGTTACACCTTTTTACATTCTGTTTGCTTCATGGGAGAGGTTGGGGAAGAGCTGAAAGCAGAAATATTTTCTTAAAGATGTAAGAATTTTTTTTTTAACTTATTAAGTAGCCCATTACCAGCCCTGCGCAAACCCCAAAGGAATGATGTAAAAAAATTTTTTGAGACAAATTCTTTGTTGCCCAGGCTGGAGTGCGATCTTGGCTCACTGCAACTTCTGCTTCCTGGTTCAAGCGATTCTCCTGCCTCAGCCTCCCTACTAGCTAGGATTACAGGTGTGTGTCACACCACATCTGGCTGATTTTTTTTGTATTTTTAGTAGAGACAGGGTTTCACCATGTTGCACAGGCTGGTCTCAAACTCCTGACCTCAGGTGATCCACCCACCTCGGCCTCTCAAAGTGCTGGGATTACAGGTGTAAGCCACTGCGCCCAGCTGATGTAAATTTTTTAAAGCTTCAAGAGACTAAAGTCAGTAAGATGAAATTGTTAACATAAAAAAAATGTGTTCTGTTTCAAAAGTTCTGAGTATGTAAGATGTGCCAGGTACTATGTTAAGAGCTTTATAAACATTGTTTCATGTAACCATTATCAGTTCTTTGAGGAAAGTATCATTACTGTTTACCGAAAGTAAGCAGGCTGAGATAAAATAATTTGCCTGTGAGTCTTGACACCGAAATTGGTCAACACTACCCTAGTAATCTACACCACATCTAGCCACCTAGCTAGACTTATTAATATCCAGGCTTATCATATTTACTCTCGCCATGTGTGATGGTTAATTTCATGTTTCAACTTGATGGCTACGGGTACTGAGATATTTGTTCAGATAATCTCACTTTTTCAGTCAGGATGTTTTTGGATGAAGCTAACATGTACATCAGTAGACGGAGTAAAGCAGATTGCCCTTCCTAGCATGGGTTGTGCTCATCCTATCCCTAGAAGGCCTGAATAGAACAAAGGGCTGACCCTCTCCCAGCAAGGGGAATTCTACCTGAAGGCCTGACCTTCCAGCAAGGAGGCTAGCCTTTGAATTGGCACTGGCTTTTCCTGGTTCTAAAGAGCCTGTGTGCCTTTTAACTGTGACATTGGTCTTGAAGATGTTTAGAGCTGCCACTCTCCATAATCACGTGAGACAATTCCTTAGAATCTTCTCTCTCCGTTTCTATGGCAAACCCAAAATAATATGACATCCCAAAGCAGAATATTTGTGCCAGTAACTTTATAACACTCAATTTTTTCCCCTAAGATTGCTTTTTATTTTTTTGGTAAGCTCTAAAAACCTATAAAGATCAACTGACCAAATTGGAATTGGAGGTATGGAGGCTTGTTAAAAGGTTATTGCAAATATCTCAATGAGACATAATGTTGACCCAAACTAAGGTACTGGGAATTGGGATGAAGAGAGTGGATGGATTTAAGCAACGTGTATGAGGTAGAATTAAGGGAGACCTGGGTGATTTGATACGGTGGATAAAGGAGAAGGAAGAGTCAAGGATGACTCCCAGATTTCAAGCTTGGGCCACTGGGTGCAATTCAGCAAGATGGGGTCTATAGGAGGAGAATCAGATGTCAGATTCTAGATTCATGCATAATAATGACATTAAAAAGCCGGGGAGATACTCAAGTGAAAATGTGAAGTGGGCAATTGTATACATAAGTGGGAAGATTAGGAGAGAGAACAAGCTGAAGGCAAAAATATGGGAATCATCAGTATATACATAGTTTATGAGGCCATATTAAAGTGGGTGAGATTGTCCTAGTCTGTAGATAAGAAAAAGGCTTAAAACAAGAGTGAATGAGGCTTTTAGTGAAAGATTTTCTCTAAAAGAGGAGCAATTTTGTAAAAATTAAACCACTTTTTGTAGTTTTGAGATCTCTTACCTAGAGCAATTCTCTTGAAAGTTTGTTGAGTAAAATGCATGGCGTTACAATTCCAGCTGTGTATTCCTTCCACTTTGTTTTTCGCCTTTTACTTATCCATGTTTAAATTGCTAAGGTTTACCCAGTCATTTAGGAGACATGATGTATTAGTATGATGAATTAGTAATTCTTAAACTAAAAGTGTAAGAAATAAAAGTTGAGGTTTTCCTGATATAAACATCAAATTTTTATTATTTTTTGTTATTTATTTATTTGTTTATTTTTTGAGACAGAGTTTCGCTCTTGTTGCCCAGGATTGCAATGACATGATCTAGGCTCTCCGCAACTTCTGCCTCCCAGGTTCAAGTGATTCTCTTGCTTCAGTCTCCTGAGTAGCTGAGATTATAGGCATGTGCCACAATGCCCAGCTAATTTTCTATTTTTAGTAGAGATGGGGTTTCTCCATGTTGGTCAGGCTGGTCTCGAACTCCTGACCTCAGGTGATCCGCCCACTTCAGCCTCCCAAAGTGCTGGGATTGCAGGTGTGAGCCACCATGCCTGGTTAAACTTTAAATTTTTAAAACAACTTTGGCTTGGTTGATTTAAAGGATTGATTTGACCTAGATAATGGTCCATAAGCTACATTTCTAAGAAAATCTTGATACAAATTGTAGTTAACTTAATACTTCTGTTGCATTTTCTATGGAAGGTTCTAAGGAGATAGTTATGTAGTATATTAGTAATTACTTATCAAATTAAATTAAACTGAAGTTTTCTATTTGAGGAGGTGGAAGGGTAGAAGAATGAATGGGTTGAGGAGACAGGAAGTCAAATTCAAATGGCCTCTAGAAAGTTGTTTAAAAATATGTTATATGCTAAAGGAAGTTTAAGATGTGTACTTTGTAAATTTACTGCATTTTTAAGACTCTTAAACAGGTTAAGACCATGATATTTTTTTGGACTGAATTTCTTCTATCCATGAGTATTGCTTTTTTTCTTTTTCAGTTATTCTTTTTAATAAAAATCTTTGGCGGGGCGGGGTGGCTTATGCCTATAATCCCAGCACTTTGGGAAGCCTAGGTGGGTGGATCACCTGAGGTCAGGAGTACAAGACTGGCCTGGCCAAGATAGTGAAACCCCTTTCTCTACTAAAAATACAAAAATTAGCCGTGCATGGTGGTGGGCGCCTGTAATCTCAGCTACTCGGGAGGCTGAGGTAGGAGAATCCCCTTGAACCCTGGAGGTGGAGGTGAGCCATCAGGCTGGTGCACTCCAGCCTGGGCGACAAGAGAGAGACTATGTCTCAAAAAAAAGAAGAAAAACAAAACAAAACAAAAGCCGGTCATAGTGACTCACACCTGTAATCCCAGCACTTTGAGAGGCTGAGGTAGGCAGATCACGAGGTCAGGAGTTGGAGACCAGCCTGGCTAACATGGTGAAACTTTGTCTCTACTAAAAATACAAAAAATTAGCTGGGCGTAGTGGTGGGCGCTTGTAATCCCAGCTACTCGGGAGGCTGAGGCAGGTGAATTGCTTGAACCTGGGAGGCGGAAGTTGCAGTAAACCGAGATGGCGCCACTGTACTCCAGCCTGGGTGACAGGGCAAGACTTCATCTCGTGGGGAAAAAAATCCTATTACTTGGAATTAGTAATCAGAGTTCTAAGGAATTAATCCTAAAATAATCTGAAAAAATAATTAGGCCAGGTGCGGTGGCTTACACCTTTAATCCCAGCACTTTGGGAGGCTGAGGTGGGCGGATCACTTGAGGTCAGAAGTTTGAGACCAGCTTGGCCAACATGGTGAAACCCCGTCTCTACTAAAAATATAAAATGTAGTCCCAGCTACTCAGGAGGCTGAAACAGGAGAATCAGGATAATTGCTTGAACCTGGGAGGCAGAGTTTGCAGAGCTGAGATCATGCCACTGTACTCCAGCCTGGGCAACAGAGCAAGACTGTCTCAAAAAAAAAATTAAAAAAAACTTCTTTAGAGATAGGGTCTGGCTCTGTTGCCCAAGCTGGAGTGCAGTGGCACAATCACAGCACACTGCAGCCTCCAACTCCTGGGCTCAGGCAGTCCTTCCACCTCAGCCTCCCTAGTAACTAGGACTACAGGCATGTGCCACCATGCCCAGCTAATTAATTTTTTAATTTATTGTAGAGATGCGGATCTCACTGTTGCTTAGGCTGGTCTTGAACTCCTGGCCTCAATGATCTTCCTGCCTTGGCCTCTCAAAGCACTGAGTTGATAGGTGTGAGCCACTACGCTTGGATTGTTTTCATTGTTTATAAGCTTTTTTATTATTTACTTTTTGTAGACTATTTTAAAATTTAAAAATTGTAGCTGTTTTATTTATTTATATTTTAGAGACAGTGTCTCGCTATGTTGCCAGATTGGACACAGCTTCTCATGTAGCTGGGAATACAGTTTCATGCCACTGCACCTGGCTGTTTTATTTATTATAGAACTATCAGTAGTTATATTATTGAATATTATAAGCAGAACTGTAGTTTCCTATTGTGTTCTGAGTTATATTGAAATTATACTATGTTCTTCATGTAGAAAACTTACTGAGGTTATTCCAAGTAAGCGAGAAAAAACTCAAAGCAATTCATTTTTAATAGATTTAAATTTCTGATAATTTATTTTCAAAATAAACCTATACAATTATATATTCGATAAGTGCATTATGGTTTGATTCTGGTATTTTTGTGTTTCACACATTTTTGGTGTATTTGAAACTATCTGAAAACATTTTCTTCTCCTGCTTAAAGTTTTCAAATTATGAAAGCAAAAAATTCTAATAACTCAGAGGCTAGAGATTAGGTACATACAGACCTTTCCTTCCTGAAATTAAGTTCCTGAATCAGTGCATTCTAGCTCTTTTTCCTTTTAACTGCTTTATTGAGATATTTCGCACACCATACATTCACTCACCTAAAGTGGGTGAATGCAACCACTGAAGTATGTTCTTAAAACAGCACTGTTTGTTGAAAAGCCTTTTTATATTTATCTTGGCATCCTTGTAGAAAACCAGTTAACTGACAATATGAAGATGTATTTCAGGAGTTTCCACGGGTCTAAATGTTTATCCTCATTCTAGCTTTTCTGATCCACTTCTTTGCAATACTCATGCGCTCCTATTCCAATCTCATGTGATGGTGTTCATTAAAGAGAAAACTGGGCAGGAGGTGACAAAAGAAGCACTGTTTTTGAGTTTCTAGCAAAGCATATTTTTTCATAGTAATAAATATGTTGTGTTGGCTCTCAAGTATATGGAGACTTAAGGAGAGATAAGATGGATTCTTAAAACAGAATATATTTTGCAAACAGTCAGACATTTTCTATGATGCAATTACACTGAATATTCCAAAACTTTAAACCTTTATTTACAAGTGCCTATGATTCTTGCTGATGCACATGACAGGCAAAGCTCTACTTTAAACTAGGAACTGCAGATGGACTTTGTATAGTCTTTTGTAATTAAACACAACGTAGATTGAAAAGGTTCTGCACTGTCTACTCCCAGGAATGTATTGCAATGCTAAGCACATAGTAGTGAGTACTCAATAAATGCATGTTAGAAAAATGAATGAATGTTACTGAAGTAGATTTCTCTTAATTTCTTATGCAAAATATGTACATATATATAAATTATTGTTATAATTACTTCCCTTTGTAATAGCATTAGTCATTTTTATTTTTCCTCATGTCCTTGTAAACTAATTTATCTTAGCCATTATTATAAATTACTAATTTTGTGGTATTCAATTCATACCAGTAAATCCCTCATGAAGCACCCCCACAGTATTCTCTCTGAAGAAATGAGTTTCAGAGTCAATCATGAATAGGAATTGAGTCTAGTTGATTGAGAAATCTTCGACATTTCACAGGGGTCTTGTGAAAACGGCCGGCTTCATTAACTCAGGTGGCATCTCCTGCAGTGGCCACATTTCCACCCAGATGAACGATGGAGCATATGTTTTCTGAACTTTGCTGTCCATAGACCTTCTTCGTCTGTAGTTATACCAAAACTGATGAATCATTTCTTTGAATGGTCTTGTGGTCAGAGTATAGAGAATTGGGTTCAAAGCACTGTTGATGGGCAGAATAAAAATCACTACCCAAGAGGTTATGGTACCTAGAAAAGAAAAATGAAATAGCTTTAGTGTTTATAGATGTTTATAAGGTATAAAAACCCAACTTCCTTGTTTCTTTCATCCCAACCCCTTTCTGAGTTTTAATTTTTTTTCTTTGATGTCACATAATTAAATACCAAGTCTATATTTGTTTCCAGATATCTTTCCAGAGTGCCAGTGTATGAAGGGAATTCTAGTGCTGAAAAAGAATGGCATTCTTTGCTCAGTTGCTCTTCTTGAATATCAACCAAAATATTCCTTTAGGTAGAAATATTTTTCACAAAGTGATTATATATTATGATTATATTTTTGGAAAAACCACATTGTTTAGCATTTAAGTCACATATTTAAGGGTCTAATAATTCAAACACTTGAAAAGTGTTTTAATAAAGTGTATAGTATTTGTCAGAATATGTAAGCTTTTCTTTAATACATTTCTTTTCTGCCATTTGATTTTAAAACTAAGTGTGCATTTTTTGGGCTTTTGACCAGATATTTATTTCTGCAAAAATACCTTTGGCTAAGCTCATTGTAAAAATCACACTAGTATATATACTAATACCAAAATACTCTGCTTTTTATTATAATTTAATTGATGCTGTCATCACTCTTTGTTTTTTTTTTTTTGAGACAGGGCTGGAGTTCAGTGGTGTGAACATGGCTCACTGCAGTCTTGGCCTCTTGGGCCCAAGTGTACCTCAGCCTCTTGAGTAGCTGGGACCACAGGCATGTGCCATCATGGCTGGCTAATTTTTATTTCTTGAAGAGTTGGGGTCTCAGGGTCTCCCTATGTTGTCTAGGCTGGTCTCAAGCTCCTGGGTTCAAGCAATCCTCCCACCTCGGCCTTCTTTTTGTTGTTCATAAAACGTAAGATACTATCACCATCATCCATGGTATAGAATACAATTAAAATTATGTATTAATACATACAATTTTTTTTTCTCTTTTTTCCTGAGCAGAGTCTCGCTCTATTGCCCAGGTTGTAGTGCAGTGGTGGCGTGATCTCTACTCACCACAGCCTCTGCCTCCCAGGTTCAATCATTCTCATGCTTCAGCCTCCCTAGTAGCTGGGACTTCAAGTGCATGCCTTCACGCCCAGCTAAAGTTTTGTAGTTTTTAGTAGAGATGGGGTTTCACCATGTTTGCGCCAGGCAGGTCTTATACTCCTGACCTCAAGTGATCCACCCACCTCAGCCTCCCAGAGTGCTGGGATTTCAGGCATGATCCACTGGGCCCCCCTACATACAAATTTTTAAAATGTGAATATAAACTGCATTATATATATATATAACATATTATATATATATATATAAAACACATTATATATATATAACACATTATATATATAACACATTATATATATATAAAACACATTTTATATATATATATATTTTAACAGGATATATGCACTTTTCATTTTTCATTGTGGTAAAATATGCATAACATGAAATTTACCATGTAAGCATTTTTAAGCAGACAGCTCAGTGGCATTAAGTACATTCACATCGTTGTACCATAACCACCATCCAACTCCAAAATGATTTCATCTCCCAAACTGAAACTCTATGCCTATTAAACAATCACTCTCCATTCCCCCTTCCCTCAACCCCTAGAAAATACCATTGTATGTTCTATGAATCTGACTATACTGGGAACATCGTGTAAGTTAAGTAAAATATTTGTCCTTTTGTGACTAACTTATTTTACTTAGCATAATATCTTCAAGGTTCATCTATATTGCAGCATTTGTCAGAATTTCCTTGCTTTATAAGACTGAATACTAATCTACTGTGTGTGTGTACCACATTTTGTTTATCCATTTACCAATCTATGGACATTTGTGTTGCTTCTGCCATTTGGCTAGTATGAATAATGCTGCTATGAATATGGGTGTACAAATATCTGTTTGAGTCCCTGCTTTCAGTTGTTTTGGTTTTTTTCTTAGAAGGAGAATTTCCACATTGTATGGTAACTCTATGTTTAAATGTTTGAGGAACTGCCATATTGTCTTCCATAGCAGCGATATCATTTTGTTTTCTTATCAGCAATTCACAAGAGTTCCAATTTTTCCACATCTTTACCAACACTTGTTTTTTATGTATGTGTGTTTTTAAAAATAGTAGTCATCCTAATGGGTGTAATGCACATTGTTTATTTTTTCTTTCTTATTTTTATTTATTTATTTTTTTGAGACAGGATCTTGCTCTGTCACTGAGTGCAGTGGTGCAATCATGGCTCACTGCAGCTTCGAACTCCTGGGCTCAAGTGATCCTCCCACATCCACCTCCCAAAGTGCTAGATTACAGGCATGAGCCACCACGCCAAACTACATGATTTTTAAATGCCAAGAATGTTTGCTTCGGTTATCTCTGACAATCTGCCATGTTGTTCTCTAAATTGCATGTATTATAGGAAGAAAATTTTCTTACATTCTGAAAAAAAAGGCAGTAATTATTTGAGAATTATTTCGGCCTGTTTTCCTTTCTAGTCATCTTAAGCATGTGATTATCAGAGTTTCAACACTGTGTGTCATTTATTTTGGTCACTCATTGCTCGTTTGTTCCAACAGTAATTGTATTATTAGGCATTTATGGAAAAAAAAATTCTTCCCCAGTACATATTATATTGAGGTATTATATACCTATAATATACCTATTATATACTATTATATACCTATAATAGCTCAATACCTATATATGTATTGAGCTATTGGCAGAGCCAAAAGTACCTATAACTCTGACTTACAATTTTCTTTCTTTTTTTTGGCTCTGTCACCAGGCTAGAGTGCAGTGGCATGATCTCAGCTCACTGCAACCTCCGCCTCCTGAGTTCAAGTGATTCTTGTGCCTCAGACTCCTGAGTAGCTGGAACTACAGCGGTGTACCACCATGCCCGTAATTTTTGTTTTTGTAGTAGAGATGGTGTTTCCCCATGTTGGTTAGGCTGGTCTCAAACTCCTGACTTCAAGTGATTTGCCCGTTTTGGCCTTCCAGAGTACTGGGATTACAGGAATGAGCCACTGTGCCCAGCTCTGATGTATAATTCTTGAAATTGTTTAGTGTTAAGAATTTTAATTGTCTTCCTTAAAAGAATACTGCACAAACAGATTTATTATTTCTTTAAGGAGAGAAAAAAAAATATTGTACCTGGTATTTCTACCTGAAGCAGTGAAAGAAATTTCAGAACAAAAACGGGTATCCAGCATAATGCATCAGTAAACACTATAAAGAAAAACCGTTTGGCAAGGATCATCTCTTTTTTAACTTGATTCCGTATTTCAGTTGTTGTTATGCTACTTTGATGAACACTATAAAACATGCTTGCATAGGAAAAAATTATGATGATAAATGCAGCCAAATTAATACCTATTTGGAATATAAACAGTATTATTAATGCATAGGAACATTTTTCAAAACAAACAAACATAAATAAAACATACCTTTAGATGTTATTACTAAAAATACAAAGACTATAATGTGTGGGATTTTTTTCTTCATAAAGAAGAGCTAAAGTCTACAACAATCATGAATTGTTTTAGGATGAAGTTTTGTGGAAGTAATGAAGAATAGTGAAATGTTTAATTTTAAAATGAGATATTGAAATGAAATTACAATAATTCAGTAAGTATCTTGGATTTTTAAGCTTTCTAGTATTAGCAATGTTTTATTTTTAATTTTTTTAGAGGTGGGTCCTTGCTCTTGCTGACTGAAGTGCAGTGGTGCAAATCATAGCTCACTGCAGCCTCAAACTCCTGGGCTCAAGCAATCCTCCTGCCTCAGCCTCCCAAGTAGCTGGGACTACAGGTGCATGCTATCACACCAGTTAATTAAAAGAAAATATTGTAGAGATGGGGCCTTGCTATGTTGCCCAGGTTGTTCTCAAACTCCTGGCCTCAAGTGATCCTCCCACCTTGGCCTCCCAAAGCACTGAGATTATAGGCACGAGCCATTGTGTGCCTGGCCTAGTGATTTTTTTTTTTCTAATTCGGTTACTTTTTGCTGTACTCTGAGAACATTTTTACATTGCTGATTTAGAACAGTTGTATGTATACCTGTAAGCCAAAGATGTTTGTGGCTACAAACATAAATTTGAAAAGATAATAAATGCCATTATCCTCATAATATAAAGCAAAGAGCCAAAATATATGTTGCTTAGCATGTTTAGGGTGAATACATGAAATACAGGTGTTTGGTGTCTTTTATGAATCTGTGTCAAGTTGGAATTTATATAATAAGAGTATAATTTGGGGAGAAAAATCCTTGCTGGGGATTCTGATAGAATTCACCCTCATTCTTACTAATGAAAACTGGTTGCAAGATTTGAAATAAAAACATGTGAACATTCATTTCTTATAGTTTCTTACCAAGAAAAATTGCCACTGAATAAATCTGGCCTCCAATACTTTCTGTATGTTCCGAATGTAGAGGGAAGCATACTCCATTGGTGCCATAGTAGTTTTTGAAAAATTCCTTATTGCTCAGTGGAATGAAAGCCACTATAAACCCAATAATCCAAATGAGAATCAGAACTGTAATTGTTCTGGATTTTCCAGGTCTCAAACATCTAAAAGGATAGACAATGCAGATGTATTTTTCCAATGTCAGAAATGTTAACAGTAAAACTGATACTTCTGTGGACAGAATGGCCAAAGATCCTACAAGCTGACAATGAGTACTCTCCATCCACAGCTGCGCATGCTTATTGTATTCTCCACGAAACTTTAGGTCAAAGCCTCCGATCACGAATAAATATATTCCCATTAAGCAGTCGGCACCTAGAGGAGTCACAGTTTCACAAATTTAGAGAAATAAATAGGTATCATTAAATCATCAATAAGCCATAATACTTTTAATGCTAGAAAAAATAGCCAACTTTCTTCTATCTTAGAAAGAGTGAATTCTTACTCTCCTAAGACTCCATTTACAGTTTAGGATCTATTCACAGACTCTCTTTGGTAACCACTCTCATAGCACTCTCTACAGTTAATTATGCAATCATTTCTTCATTTTCCTTTAAAGTGCAAGTCTTTAAAAGCAGAGATCTTGTCTATTGTATTTTCTGTTCTAGACTCATCAGGTAGAAGTGTTGAATAAATGAACAGAATGCAATCATGTTGAGCATTCTATTGGGGACCTAGATGACGATGGCATAATTTGGTTCAGCTCTTCCACTGAAATTCTCTCAACTCAACAAGCTCAGGGCATCATATAAAATCTTAGAGAAAGTAATTCACAAGTTCCTGTGATAGAGTAAAGACTGAATTTTGAAGCCTATAATTTAAGAGATATGAATAATTATGAACTGTTTTGCAGTCAGTACAGTTTTAAGGGGCTTAAGTTACTTACCAGAGTTGGTCTAAGCAAAGCTGTTCTCTCTTTCAATTTTTACATCTTTTTCTGTCTCTTTTTAGTCTCTCCAATCCCAGGAATTAACACTCTTACACTACTTGGCATATTTCTTTTTAAGCAAATGTTACATATCAGAGAGTGGGTGAGATTTTTGGACTGCGCAAGCATTCACACAAAATCCCTAAAATCGTATCACTGTATAAATCATAAGGCTGACCCTAAGCCTTTAACACTGAAGTTATAGTCTAGGCTTCACCAGAGAAATTGAACTTACTAAAAATTTTGTACCTAGCAATACTAAATGACTTCTGAGTTCTGTTTCTTACATAGTTTGCAGTAATAAAAAAAAAAAACCAATTAGACATTAGACTTTGAATAAGGATGGGGACAGTACTTGAGGGCAGCGCACATACAAAAGTAGAACCTTGTGTAGATTGACGCTTTGCTTGCTTAAGGGATCATGGGTAAATTTTAGGTCACTTGACCTAGACTACAAACATCCTGAGGACTGGTTTCTTCCTTACTTTTCTTTGCAGTTTTCATTTAACATAACACCCTTGCCATGACATTGCAACAACTTTTAAAAAAAATGAATACTCCCTAAAAACATGTTCTTATTTACATATCTCAGTTAGAGTGCAAAAAACTTCTAGTAGCTCAGAGATCAGGAAAACATGTAGCTGTTAAGTCAATATCTGTGAACTGGACATACAAATAAAAAAGTAAGTACAGGTGTGCATGTAAAATTATGACCACAGAAGTTTGCAGTTTTATTTGCAGTACAAGATTTTAGATGCTTTAAAAAAATATTGTGCCTTCGGAGCCACCGTATGAGAGACAACTAATAAATGAGAGCTTCATTAATTCATGTAAGGTGATTAAATTAACATATTTTTTTCTTATTGCTAAAGTAATTCTATTTTCTTTGTAGAAAATGTGAAACCAGCATACAAGCAAAAAGGAGAAAAATGTAAAATTCCATAATTCTACCACTCACACAACTTATTTTCTAATAATAATGCTTTTGTATATTTCAAAACTACAATTCCCCTTTAACCAGGAAATACTCACAACAGAGAGAAATGATTGACATGGCATGCAGCTTGTTCTCAGACCTGATATAAAGTCGCATGCAAATTACAAAAATGTTTCCAAAGCAGGTAACTGCAGATACAACCCAGACAAATACTCTCTGAATAATGCTTGCCAAGAGATTCTCTAGAGATGAAATTCCATCCGTGTTTGGTTTACAGCTGCGAACATGTGGTGCATACCCACAGTACTGGAATTTCTTAAAATATCTGGTATACAAAGAGAAGGTAAAATAAGATTTTCCATTTAAGTCAGTGTCATCATACATTCATATTTACTTCCTACATTTTATCAGTAGACAGAAAATGTCTTAAGATGAAACTGAGAGGACTAAAACATTAGGGATTCTGAAACTTTCAACTTACATCTGATTATCATTAGCTTGTTTTCACTGCTAAAGAATGTGTGGTTGAGTGTAGCAAATAGGCCTAATAAATACAACAAGTGTCAGACATGTCTTAGAATACAAATTGTTAACGTGATCAACAGAATGAATCCCTCCTGAGAAACCGTTACTGTACTTTCAATGTTTAGTATATGTAAATGCAGTTACACAGCTCCTATTCTTGCTGTAAGTGATTGCTTTTTAACCCTCGGGGGAACAGTTAAGTGTTTTCTGTGCTTCAGTGGTTTTTTGTTATTAAAGTTATGATGTTATTTCAACACCAAAAAGAGAAAAACAGAAAAGAAAAAAAATCTGATTAAAAAATAGGCAAATGATCTGAACAGATATTTCTCAAAAGAAGACATACAAATGGACAACCCATATTTGAAAAAATGTTCAACATTACTAATGATCAAGGAAATGCAAATCAGAACCACAGTGAGATCTCATCTTACTCCAGCGTTGGATGGGTGGCTATTATCAAAATGACCAAAAAGT
Organism: Cacajao melanocephalus; assembly: GCA_963573385.1. NCBI lineage: Eukaryota > Metazoa > Chordata > Mammalia > Primates > Pitheciidae > Cacajao > Cacajao melanocephalus. The sequence continues at coordinate 39,801 of CAUYLG010037902.1, forward strand.
AACAAATGCTAGTCTGGTGAGAATCTGGAGAAAAGGGAACTCTTATCGACAGGAATGTAAATTAGTATAGGCACTATGGAGAAGAGTATAGGGGCTCCTCCGAAAACTACAAAGAGAACTAGCGTATGATCCAGCAATCCCACACCAGGGAATCTATTCAAAGAAAAAAAGATCATATCAAAGAGATATCTGCATCCCCATGTTTATTGCAGCACTGATAAAGGAGCTAAAAAGAAAGTATTTAGGCAGTTAGTGAGGGTAAGAGAGTCCTCGGTAAGCTTTCCCTTTTAATAAAAAGCAGCCCCCAAATGATTTCTTTTCTAACAAAGAGCAGCCTGAAAAATCAAGCTGCAGACAGAGAAAAGCAAGTTAGAAGCTTGCACAGGTGAGTGCTGGCAGCTGCGCTAGTAGGAAAAGACTACCGGGGGCCAAGCATGTCCAACATGGAGGCTCCATCTTCCCTTTTCTTTGTCAACCATAAGTACAATAAAGAAGCAGGCAACACGGTGGCAGCCAGATAGAGAACCATCTACATAATAAAAGATTAGGGTGGGGCAGTAGGCTTCTTCCCATGCTATGAAAATGACACCTGGTCCAACCAATCTTTTGGTTGGGCCCTATGTAAATCAAACACCTCCTCAAGCTAGCGTATAAACAACACCGCCACCTCCCCCCACCCCTGTGCATTTCACCACAGAACTGGAAGACCTATTCAGGAGTCCCTTTCTCTCTGCAGGAGAGAGCGCTTTTCTCTTTCTCTCCCTTATTAAACCTCCCCTCTTCATCTCACTCCTTGTGTGTCCATGTCCTTAGTTTTCTTTGAGTGAGGTAAGGAACCTTGGGTATTACCCCAGACAAACAATGCTACTTCAGCACTATTCACAATAGCCAAGATATGGAGTCAACCTAGGTGTTGATGAACAGATGAATGGATTAAAAAATGTGGTAGATATACACAATGGAATATTCAGCTATATAAAAAAAGAATGAAATTCTGTCATTGAGGCAACAAGGAGGGAAATGGAGGACATTACATTAAGTGGAATAAGCCAGGAATAATGTTAAACACCTCATGTTCTCACTCATATATGGAAGCTAAAAAAAGTTGATCTTACAAGTAAAAGTAGAACAGAGGATACTACAGGCTGAGGAGGGTGAGGAGAAGGAAGAGACAGAGAGAGATTTGTTAAACAATTCAAAATTACAACTAGAAAGGAGCATAAGTTCTGATGTTCTATACTGTGGTAGGATGTCTATAGTTAACAATAGCGATGGTTTCAAATAGTTAAAAGGAGGATGTTGAATGTTCTAAACACAAAGAAATGATAAACGTTTGAGGTGATGGATATGTTAATTATCCTTTATCCTGATGTGATCACTGGACATTGTACGTACCAAAACATCACGATGTACCCCATGAAGATGTGCAATTATTATTTGTCAATTAATAAAAAATAACAAAATAATATTAAATATTTTGAACATGGAAGTGCCACAGTAAAAGAAAAAAAAAGAAGTTATGTTATCTGTAACTACTTGCTAACATGCCTATCTCTCACATTAGATTTTGGTACATAATAAAGGGTTCAATAAATATTCGTTGAGTGTCTTCTTTCATTAATAGAGAGACTTCTGTTATTGACAAATATACCATGTGGATGATTACTAATTAGGACTGTGTTACCGCCACCACCAACACCTTTTATTGAGCATTTCCTAGGTATTAGAAATAAATTCTCAAATGAATTCCATGAGGTAGCTATTAGTATCATTATAGGAGGAGATGAATTTTCAATGGAGGCAAGTTATTTGCTAGGAAGTGTTCTACTAAATATGCAAACTGAGCTTCAAATTAAATCTATTTGCCTATAAAGCCATGTGATTTGGCAAAAAATAGAAATGGTCTTTAGAGTATAAAGAACTAAAGTAAGAAAAGATAAAAACTTGATTACAATTTGTCTTATCAAGTTCAAGGTCAATTGCTGATATTTCTATTCACTTATATCCATTTATTCTGTAAAGCATGAAGGACAGGAGAGCAGAACATGAGGAAGGAAGGAGTGTTGACTGCTATTTTACTTTGCTTTATGTGTCTTAGGCTGAAGTTTTGCTTTTATCAACAAGTTATAGTAACTCTTTGTTGGCTACTTTGGCTGCCCAGCACTCAGTCACTCTTCTGATAATAGTGCTCTGATTTCATTTGAGAGAATTACTTCTCCCTTTTTGAGAACTTATGGTGGGACCTTCAGTGGAGGCAATCCCTATCCCCCAGTAGGTAAGTGCCCTAGGAACGATCAACTAGATTCTTTCTCCTGGAACTCTGAATCTGATTGAATGACGCTTGGATGGATAATTCCAGTGACTATAAATTGTTCCTCAGATTTTGTGTTATACCATTTTCTTCCAATAAATTCTGCTCTGTTTAATTTAGTCAGATTGCTTTATGTTGTATACAAGCAAGGAATCTTTTATTAAGCAATCTTCCTGAGATTCAAAACAGGGTTCTGTGTCAGATTTAAAATGCAAGCAAGATTACAGAGTTGATGGTAGCTAATGACATTTTCTAAATTATTGAAGACTAATTTCCATGGCATGGATCATTCTAATAACAGCTATAAAATTACATTCAATTAAAAAAATGCTTCTAACACAGGTAATCACAAGTACAACCAGACATATTTTTTGAATTAAAGATTTTTCAAAGTTTACCATTTCATCCATGGACACTTGCTCCAATCATGCCCTGACACTGGGGGAAATTGAGAAAGATTTCTTCCTAACTTCCTTCATTTGGAGCAATGATTTATTTATAATTATTTTATATTGCTTATGTAAATTCTTTCTTCTTCATCTGGTAGCATTTGTACCCTGTTTATTCCAAATCTCATGTCAAAAGTTGATTCCCAGTGTTGGCGGTGGGGTCCAGTAGGAGGTGTTTGTTTGGGTCATGGGGTAGATCCCTCATGAATGGCTTACTACTCCTTCCTGCACTAATGAGTTCTTCTATTATTTCACATGAGATCCAATTGTTAAAAAGAGCCGGCACCTTCTCTTCTCTCTCTATCTCTCTCTCTCACCATTTGACACACCTACTCCCTCTTGGTCTTCTTCCATGATTAAAAGCTTTCCTGATGACCTCACCAAAATTAGATGCTGGTGCTATGCTTTTCTTACAACCTGCAGAACTGTAAGCCAGAATAAACTTTTTGTTATAAACTATCCAGCCTCAGATATTCCTTTATAGCAAGGCAAAATGGAATAATCCAACATATATACAAATTACTACCTCATTAGGCAAACGTCAGCATCTGTGAACAGTTATTAGAACTGAGGAGAACTTCTTACAAGACTAAGTGAATTCCCCTCACACTCAGGTTTCCTGAGATTCAAAAAATCTCCTATGAGAGTCTACCAGACTGTGGAAAACTAAAATATTCTCGCCCAAAATCAAAGGTTTAAGAGTTAATTATTGTTTAGACATGTCTCAGTCCACTTGGCTGCTGTAACAAAAATACCATAGACTGAGTGGCTTAGACAATGAATGTTTATTTCTCACAGTTCTGGAGGCTGGGAAGACCAAGATCAAGGTGTTGGCAGATTTAGTGTCTGGTGGGGGACCGCATGTTTCATAAATGGCCATCTTCTCTCTCTGTCTTCACAAGGTGAAGGGGCAAGGGTGGTCTCCAGAGTCTCTTTTTTCTTTTATGAGACAGAGTTTTTGATTTGTTGCCTAGGCTGGAGTGCCATGGCACAATCTCAGCTCATCGCAACCTCTGTCTCCCGGTCTCAAGCAATTCTCCTGCCTTAGCCTCCTGAGTAGCTGAAATCATGATGGCTAATTTCTGTATTTTTAGTAGAGACGAGGTTTCACCATGTTGGCCAGCTTGGTCTTGAACTGTTGACCTCAGGTGATCCACCCACCTCGGCCTCCCAAAGTGCTGGAATTACAGCCATAAGCCATTGCCCCTGGCCCAGAGTCTCTTTTCTGAGGGGACTAATCCCACTCATGAAGGCTCTGCCCTCATGACCTAGTCACCTCCCAAAGACCCTGCCTCCTCGTACCATTGTGCTGGGGTTAGGATTTTAGTATATACATTTTAGAGGAACACAAACATTCAGTTTATAGCATGCAAGTTAGTAGAAAATATTAATAGATTGGATGTATTATCATAATACATGTGGAAACAAAGATTAAAATCACGGTGAAAAACAATAATCTACTTACATGTGAGAGAGATTCGTAAGAGATCTAAACATCCTTTGTTGGATATTTGAAATTTCAATCCCTTCTAGGCTGCTAAAAATATCAAAATATCAAATATCAAAAGAACATGTGTTATACATGGTAAAATAAATTGAGTTTTTGAGAAGGACAATTTAATAAAATGCTTTTAGTTAACACTTATTCTGAACAAAATAATTGTACTCAGCTCACCCACTTCCCTGAATCCTCCTCCTTCTGATTGTGTTATTTGTAAACATATTATCTTCTCTATTTGAGTTTCTTTAGATCCTTATAGATTATGGCACAATGCTTTGTGCATTTTAACTACTCAATAAACGTGTGGAATAAATGCACAGGCATGGTCTTTTGGACAGTGTTACAATAGCAGAGACGTTTTACATCCTTGAAAATTTCCTAGCAGTTTTTAATCAATACGTTTTTTTCCAATAAAATGTCATTTTACTGAGGGAACACTTGAATTAAATAAACTGAAGCTTATCTTTTTTTTTTTTTTTTTTGAGACAGGGTCTTTGTCTGTGCTGAGGCTGGAGTGTGGTGGTGTGAACATGGCTTACTGCAGCCTCACCCTCCCAGCTCAAACAATGTTCCCACTTCAGCCTCCCAAGTAGTTGGGACCACAGGTGCATGCCATAACACTCAACTAATTTGCTATTTTTATTTTTGTTTGTAGAGACAGGGTCTCCTTATGTTGTTCAGGCTAGTCTTGAACTCCTGATCTCAAGCAATCCTCCTGCCTTGGACTCCCAAAGTGCTATGATTACAGGTGTGAGCCACTGCGCTCAGCCCTGAAGTTTATCTTTTAAGGCAATTCTTAGACTCTAATAAAATTTTTGTCTTTTTTTGTTTGCATGGTATAAGTAAGGATTTATATAATCTAGAATATTCCATCTCGGGGTAAAAATGCTTATAATAAATTGTTAAATACCCAGTGTTAAGAGAGTAATGAATATACAAAGATGCCTTTGAAGGGTCAAAGCAAACAAATCAACATCAGCTCCTAGTGACTTATAGAAAAATATAAAACAATTCATCATCATTTAATTTTAAATTTACAAATATATGAGATAAAACTAATAATTGTCTGTTTATAGTCCAGTAAGCACTCATATGTTTTTGTAGAGCTAAACTAATGCCCTAGAAATAAAGCTTATGATTTGAAAGAAATATATAAAAATATACCTTATTAGTATTTAAAAAACAATTTTATCATAAAACTATTCCCCTATGTGAATACTTACAGAGACTTGAGTTTGACAAGATAGTCAAATTGGTTTGCTTGAATTTTCTGGATTGGATTATAGGAAAGATTCCTGTTTAAAAAAAAAGCAGCAATAGGTCATTTCCAAAAACTATATGAGTAAATGGAGTGATTCTCTTTATTTTGGGTTACTTTCAAATATTTATGAACAAAAGTATAGTATAACTCATAAAGGATTAAAGACTTAAACTGTAAAACTATAAAATGACTAGAGGAAAACATAGGGGGAAGCCCCAGGATATTAGCCTGGGTGATGATTTTTTTTGGATATTGCCCCAAAAATATAGGCAACAGAAGTGAAATAGGTGAATGGGATTACATAAAACTAAAAAGCCTGTGCATGGCCAAGGAAACAATCAACAGAGTGAAGAGAGAACCTGTGTAATGGGGGACAATATTTGCAAATCTTATATCTGGTAAGAGGTTAATATCCAAAATATGTAAGGAACTCAAACAACTCAGTAAGAAAACAAATAAGCTGGTTAAAAATTAGGGAAAGGGCTTGAATTGACATTTTTCAAAGGATGACATATAAATGACTAACAGGTATATGAAAAAATGTTCAACATTTCTAATCATCAGAGAAATGCAAACTGAAACCACAATGAAATATTACCTCACACCTTTTAGAATGATTTTTATCAAAATGATGAAAGGTAGCAAGTGCTGAGGACGATTTGAAGAAAAGGCTGCCCTTGCATACTGGCGGTGGGAATATAAATTAGTACAGCCATTATGGAAAATAGTATGAGGCTTCCTCAAAAATTAAAAATTGAACTACCACATGACCCAGAAATTCCGCTACTGGATATATATCCAAAAGAAACAAAATCAGTATATTAAAGAGATTTCTGTGCCCCCATGTTCACTGCAGCATTATTCGTAATAGCCAAGGTATGGATCCCACCAAAATGTCCATCAAAGGATGGCTAAATAAAGAAAATGTATACCTACACAACAGAATACTATTCAGCCTTAAAAAAAAAAAACCAGAAAATCCTATTTTTTGCAACAACATGAGTGAATCTGGAGGACATTATGCTACGTGAAATAAGTCAGGCATAGAAGGACAATTACCACGTGATCTCATTTATATGTGGAATCTAAAAAAGTTGAACTAATAGAAGTAGAGAATAGAATGTGGTTACCAGAGGGAGGTGAGGAAGGACTGGGATATATTGGTCAAAAGGTACAAAATTTCAGTTAGAAAGGGGGAATAAGTTCAAGATATCTATTGTGCAACACGCTGACTATAGCTAATAACAATGTACTGTATTCTTGAAAATTGTTAAGAGAGTAGCCGTTAAATGTTCTAACCACAAAAAATAAGTTTGTGAGATGATACAGATGTTAATTAGCCCAATTTAGCCATTCCACGATGTATACATATTTCAAAACATCATGCTGTACTGATAAATACATACCGTTTTTATTTGTCAATGAAATAAAGACATAGCAATAGTACTGGCCTCAGGGTTGATTGTACATTTAAGTGAATTTGTTAAGATAAAACAGTTAGAACAGTGTCCAGCTTGTGGTAAATACTCTGTGATTATGATAGTAATAGAGTGAGAGCTAATAAAACATGGGCATGAAGGTAGCACTGTCAAGAAAGGAAACCCACCAGAGAAGTGGTAGGGCACCCAGAAAGAGCCACACCTACTTCATATTTTGCGTAGGATCAGACGTGGTTTAAGTAACATGAAATAAAATAATCTCATTTAGTCAAAATGTGAATTAATGGAATCATATGTCACATCTTTTACAATAAATCTTAAGAGTGACATATTGTACTAGTGATTTGTGGAACATGAAATGAAAAGTAGACCTGAAGGGGAATTTATTTTTATTTTATTTTTTTAGAGATGGGGACTTGCTCTGTTGCTCAGGCTGTACTCAAACTCCTGGGTTCGAGGGATCCTCCTGCCTCAGCTTCTCGAGTCACTGGGACTACAGTCACCTGCCTTTTTAAAGAGAATTGAAAGCTAAATTTAAATGGAAAAAATTTCAGAATCTTTGAAAAACAACACCTTGAAACAAGAATCGTTGATTAAAGGAAACTTCCCAGGAAAATTTCTCTTTTTAAAATATTTAGGCTGGGTGTGGTGGCTCATGCCTGTAATCCCAGCATTTTGGGAGGCCCCGGTGGGAGAAAGGCTTAAGCCTAGAAGTTCAATACGAGCACCCTGGGCAACATAATGAGACTCCCATCTCTACAAAAACTAAATTAGAAATAAACAAAAATATTTACTGAAGATTAGACCATAAGTTACAAGCGGGATCGAAGGAACTGCTGGGGGAGCCACAGTTACATAAAGAAGGAAAGAGAAAAATAAGGGCAATGATAGATGGGTTGTAAAAAAAAAAAAAAGTAAAGCAGATCCAGCAAACTAGAAATAAAAAAAAACTATCTCACATAACAAAGGATGTTTATGAAAACCCACATTCACCGGTAAAAGGCCAAAAGCTTTTCTCTAAGAGCAGGAACAAGACAAGGATGCCTGCTTTCACCTCTTCCATTCAACATAATGTTGGAAGTCCTAACCAGAACAATTGGGCAAGAAAAATAAACAAATGGCAGGCATCCAAATTGTAAAAGAAGAAAAAAAATCTCTATTTACAGATGATGTAATCTTATATGTAGAATATTCTAAAGATTTAACAAAAAAGAAGTCCGCTTGAACTAATAAATGCATCAACATTCCTGGATACAAAATTAACACATAAAAATCAGTTGTGTCTCTATACACAATGAATAATCACAAAAGAAAATTAGGAAAGTAATTCCATTTACAATAGCATCAAAAGAATAATATACTCAAATAAACTTAACCAAGGAGGTAAAAGATAAATACCCTAAAAACTGCGAAACATTGCTGAAGGAAAATGAGGAAGACACCAATGAAAGGAAAGATGTGCTATATTCACAGATCAGAAGACTTAATATTAAGATGTCAATATTGCTCGAAGTGAGCTACAGATTCAAGGCAATCTGTCAAAATCCCATTGCCCTTTTTTTTTGGAGAAATATAAAAATCCATCCTAAAATTCATATGGAAAACCCAGGGAGCCCAAATAGCCAAAACAATCTTGAAAAAAGAAGAACAAAATCGGAGATTTCACACTATTTAATTTCAAAACGTACTACAAAGCTTCAGGAATCAGTGTGGTACTGGTTGAAATACAGACATGTAGACTAACGGAATAGAATAGAGAGCTCAGGAATAAATCCACAGATACATGGTCAAATGATTTTCAACAAGGGTGCCAAGGACATTCAATGGGGAAAGAGCAGTCTTTTTAATAAATTGTGTTGAGAAAACTAGACATCCATATGCAAAAGAATGAAGTTAGATCCTTGTCTTACACCCCATGTACATAAGTTAACTCAAAATGGATTTAAGACCTAAATGTGAAAGCTAAAAACTGTAAGACTCTTAGAAGAAGTCATACAGGAAAAGCTTCATGACATGACATCAATGACATTTGGTGTCATTTTGCATATGACACCAAAGGCATAAGTAACAAAAGAAGAAATTTAAAAATTGAACTATATAACAATTAAAAACTTTCGTGTATCAAAGGACGCTGTAAACAGAATGAAAAGGCAGCCCATGCAAAAGGAGAAAATATTTGCAAATCATGTATCTGCAGAGGTTAATATCCAGAATATATAAGAACTCCAACAATCTAACAGCTACAAAAATCCAGAACAATCCAATTAAAAAATGAGCGAACAACTTGGATAGATTTTTCTGCAAGAAGATGGCCCAATGGCCAATAAGCACATGAAAAGTTATTCAACATCACTAATCACTGAGAACCACAAGACAAATCACACTGAGATACCATTTCATACCCATTAGCATGCCTATTATCAAAAAAACAGAAAATACCAAGTGTTGGGAAGGATGTGGAGAAATGGAAACCCTAGTGCACTACTAGTGGTAATGTAAAATGGTTAAACTCCTACGGAAAACAGAATGAAACATACATTAAAAATAAAATGACAGAGTTGTATGAAACAGCAATTCTACTTTTGAGGGTAGATGCTTAAAAATTGAAAGCAGGGTTGGTCAGGCAAGGTGGCTGATGCCTGCAATCCCAGCACTTTGGAAGGCCAAGATGGGTGGATCACCTGAGGTCAGGAGTGTGAGACCAGCCTGGCCAACATGGTGAAACCCCTAGCCTACTAAAAATACAAAAATTAGCCGGGCATGGTGGTGGGTGCCTGTAATCCCAGCTACTCTCGAGGCTGAAGCAGGAGAATTGCTTGAACCTGGAAGGTGGAGGTTGTAGTGAGCCGAGATTACAGCACTGCATTCCAGCCTGGGTGACAGAGTGAGATTTTTGTCTCAAAAAAAAAAAAAAATTGAAAGCAGGATCAACAGATATTTGTACACCCATGTTCATAGCAACATTATTTACCATAGCCAAAAGATGGAAGCAACTCAAATGTCCATTAGTGGGTGAACAGATAAGCACTGCAATATATACACACAATGAAATATTGTTCAACCTTAAAAAGGAAGGAAATTCCTTTCTGCTACAACAGAAATGAAACTTGAAGACAGTATGCTAAGCAAAATAACCCTGTCACAAAAAGATAAATATTCTATGATCTCACTTCTCTGAGGTATCTAGCATAGTCAAATTCACACTGACAGAAAGTAGAATGGTGGTAGGCAGGGGTAGGGGTAAGGGTGAATGGGAAGTTAGTGTTTTGTGGCTAGAGTTTCAGTTTTGCAACATGAAAACATTCTGGAGGTAGATGGTGGTCATGGTTGTGCAGCAATATAAATGTAGCTAACACTATTCACCTACACATTTAAAAATGGCTAATTTTATGTTATGCATATTTTACCAAATTTTAAAAAATAAAGAAATGAGGTGGCAAAATTAACATCAGTCTTACAATTGTGACAGCTCCTTCAGGTCCTTAAACACATGTGGTGGAAGATTTTCAATCTTATTACTTCCTAAATCCCTGGAGAAATAATTGCAAACATGTCATATTATTTTCTTTAGACTTTATTCATTGTTCTGAAATTCATTAGGAAACCACTATACCACTTGTCAACAATGGCATTGGTTGAGTTATATTAATTACCAGAAGTTTAAAAATTAAAAAAAGAAGCAAAGTAGGAAAATATGAAAATATTTTATCCCATTGTATCATCCCCTGGGAGACAAATACATGATGGCATTTTATCTGTTTTTCTTTTTTTTTTTTTTTTTGAGTTGGAGTCTTGCTCTGTTGTCCAGGCTGGAGTGCAGTGGTATGATCTCAACTCACCACAACTGGTGCCTCCCAGGTTCAAACTATTCTCCTGCCTCAGCCTCCTGAGTAGCTGGGACTATGGGACTACAGGTGTGTGCCACCATGCCTGGCTAACTTTTGTATTTTTAGTAGAGACAAAGTTTCACTATGTTGGCCAGGCTGGTCTTGAACTCCTGACCTTGTGATCTGCCCGCCTTGGCCTCCCAAAGTGCTAGGATTATAGGCATGAGCCACAGCGCTTGGCCTGATCTGGTTTTAATCAATCCCATTTTCTAATTCTATTAATCTTTGTGTTGTGCCCCTTCTTCCTTTCTCTACCTTTGTTCTTTTATTTTGGTGTTAGAATAGATACATGGTGTGCAGTGTTAATTGCGTCCTTTTGCTAAGGATTACTATGATTATTATAGAAGTGTATTATTTCAAGTTTGAGTTTCTTTCACAGCTGATGTACACAGGATCTCATATTATCCTCGGGTAGGATACTTTGCATGTCATCTCATGTGTGTATAGAGGGTCTGCTTAACATAGTATGACCTTGTACCTGAGTCCTAAAAAGGTGTTTGACAGCAGCACCTCTTGTGGTAGCTTTGACGGTGGCAGCTCTCATGTGAAAGGCCTCAGATTCTTTTATACAAGATAAAGTTTCAATAGACTTGAGCTCTGTAAGGTGATCAAGAGATACTAAGGGAAAGTCTAAGCTTTTCTTCTATTCATCTCCAAATCGTATTTGTTGCCACTGGGATAGGTAGGAGAATTGACAGATGTGTTTGTTATACATGCTAGTTTGCTTATAAGGCAAAGGTGAGATTTTTTACTTCAAAGGGCAGGACAATTTTAGACTGAGTTTTTAAAACTAAAAACAAGTGGCTAATATTATGTGATAAATATTATAAATGTCTTTGTTATAAGCTGAACCTGGAGACTATTTTTGTTATTTACGTATTTATTGGTGAATTGTCCACAAAGGTAGATTGTTCTAATGAAACAACTGAAGAAATTATTCTAAAATTCCATTTCTTTCATAAAGAGATGGACTCTTCCTCAATGGCTTACTATACCTTAGAAGATGAAATCAAAACCACATTGAAGGACATAAACAGCCTTTAATTAATTTATTTATTAATTTGAGACAGGGTCTGCTTCTGTCACCCAGACTGGAGTGCAGTGGTGCAAATGACTCACTGCAACCCCCAACCTCCACCTCCTGGGCTCAAGCCGCGCTCCAGCCTCAGCCATTGACTTGCCATTGACTATCTTTCCAATTTCCTTGCCTATCGCTTTCTACTCAAAGTAACTTTCACCATGGCCCGAATGCACTTCAGTATTTTAATCCCCATGCTTTTGCATAGATGCTTCCTTCTGCCCGTAATGACCTTTCCTTCTTTCCCTCCTTGTGATCTCACAGTCATCCTTCTAGACTCATTCAAATGTCATTCCTTTGCTTAACCTCTGAGCCCAGGGAGGTTAAATGTTTTGTCCTTTGTTCTCCTATACACTCCTCTTGCACACTGTTATTACAGCACATGTAACACACATAACATCATATTACAACTGTTTCTGTACTTACGTGCTTCCTTTCTGAAACAGCTGAGTTATTTGAATACAAGAACGATATCTATTCATCTGAGCTACCCAGTGCCTAGATCAGTTTTGGACTAGCTATTTGCTCCATCCCCAGTTAGAAGACTATGAATAGACTGAGTCTATCGGCTTCATCTTTAGATAAAGTGGGGCACAATTTCAGTTCCTTGTATAGGAAGCCAAGTAAAATGTTGATCGTATTAGTAAAGCAATGTGTAAAACATTTAAAATGGTGCACTGGAATATTAAAATTCCGAATGTCATGTTCAACAGTTACTGGTGGGAGTATGGGTTTTGGTTATCAGAGCAAATTCTGGCGTATAGTTCTGACAGCATGAATCACGTAATGGGATAGTGTTGGCCCAGATCCCATGTGACATCTGAAAGGGCCATTTTCTCAGCTTAAGTTTAGGAAAGTTAGACTAAACTTCATTGGAGTCAAGGTACATTTCTAAATGAATGCAGGAAACACCTTGTAAACCAAAGTAGTTGACTTTAAAAGCTCAAATTAAGTCATCCATGTGGCAAAGACTTTTTGTCACTAGACCTACTTAAATCCTCTGTGACAAATGAATCCTGATTGTTTTTCTTCATTAACTCTGTTGGTGTGAGTGAGCCTGGAGGGGCACGGAGCATAGGTCAACCCTCTCTCAAAAGGACAGTTTAAATATAGACTCATCCAATGAAAGCCATCAACTCTTAGAAAACATGCCATTCTTGTCCTGGTGAATCTGATTTTTCAGGCAAGTGTTTAATATGGGATTAGGTGTGTTAACATCCACTTAATAATTAGCAAGACAAATTACTGGCTTTGGTTACCCTCTGCAGTTTTTGTTGTTCTTTCCTCTACCTCTGAACCTGGATTAGCATTGGTTATGGACTAAGCTCTTTGAGTTCATGTTCACTGCTGGTTATGGATATATAAAATCTTCACCTGACTGCCACCACAAAGGCTAGGATTGGGAGGAACTGTCCTTTGATATTCAAATGATGATTTCAAGTGGATGAAACAAGAAAAAGTATGTAGTTAGTATCCCTTCACTAACTTGAATTCTACTGTTTAGATAATACCTCCGGATCACCCAGATGCATTTCTCCCTACTATTGAGACTACTTTCCTGTGTGCTGATGATATGGTTCAATTGCTATGTACCAGGAGTTGCTACAACAGATGCTTGGTTCTATTTGTTTATTGAGATTCTCCTGTACATTTTGTGAATGATTGACGCTGACCACCAAAAAATGTTTCAGGTACAGATAAAATGTTGGGTTTTCAATGGCTTATTCCCTGATGTTTTGGGGCAGAATGCAAGACTCTTACCTGAGAAATATTCCTGCTCCTGGCATTTGTATTCCCTCTGCCTAGCATAAGGAATGCTATAGTGAACCCCCAGTTTCTTGTCAAAGAATCAGTATGTCAGTATGTTCAGCTCCCTTATTCTTTAATTCTTTAAAGTTTAACTTCCTTGTAATTCCAGTAAACAACCTTCTCCACTGGTTGTAATCAGTAATTCACATCTGTTTCCCCTGCCCCGGCTCATCTTGGTCACCTGCTCCAGTCACCTTCTTTGACCTAGGTCACCCCTGGCTACCTGCTGTGACCCACCCGTAACTGTCCTTCTCGCCGAAACACCCACCCTGCCACTCTAGCTCGGACCCCTGCTCTCTTCAAAATAGCCAATCAGGATTACTACCTTGTGCGGTCTAACCCTAACCAATAGGGGAATGACATAACAGTAGGGATGACCCCTGTCAGGCGTAAGTACCTCTTCCCCACTTGTCCAAGTGTGCAGCCACCATTGCTCCATCCATGAGCTGCACCCTTCTATAGAAGTAAATTACCTTGCTGAGACGATTTATCTTTGAGTGCTTTTCTTTTGCAGCATCGAAATTTTACTTATAAGAGGAAAAATACATTGTAACTTCTTGAGTGCTCAGGTAAGGTGCCCTGGTTGTTATTTTTATAACATTCTAACTGTATTCCTTAATTTTTAGGGAAAAGTTTTAATAAATCAATGTTCTGTCTAGCTAGTTGTCAAAACATGTAGCTCTGGTCACATTCAGATTCTCTCCAGAAAACAGATACTACCTAGGCACAGTGGCTTATGTCTGTAATACCAATACTATGGGAAGTTGAGGCAGGAGGATTGCTTAAGGCCAGGAGTTCCAGGTCAGCCTGAGTGACACAGAGAGACCCTGTCTTTACAAAAAAAAAAAAAAAAAAAAAATTGGCTGGGCATGGTGGTGTGTGCCTGTAGTCCTAGCTACTCAGGAGGCTGAGGTGAGAGGATCACTTGAGCCCAAGGAATTTGAGGTTACAGTGAGCTATCATTGTACCACTGCACTTCAGCTTGGGCAACAGAGTGACACCCTGGCACTAGAAACAAACAAAAATGAAAAGAAAAAAATTGACACTAAAATATAAAAAATGGTCTGAAGGATAAGCATTTCATCCATTGTTCTACATCTTATTTTATTGTGAAAATCAACTACAATGTGCTTAAACCACAGGCTTTGGTTCATCACAGAATTGTTATATTGGCCTTTGGAATTATGTCATTGGCATTAAAAAGGGGCATTATAAAAATAGCTTCTCTCTCTCTTTCATTATTATAGGTAGGATATTATCCACAGCAGTGTCTAATTTCCTTATGGATCCAAGATTATCCTGTAGTTTCAGATCAGCAAAGTGGTATGGTCCCTGAATCCTAATCCTTTGGGAAACATAATAACAAATTTACTAGCCTGGCCGGCATGGTGAAACCCCCATCTCTACTACAAATACAGAAATTAGCTGGGTGTAGTGGCATGTACCTATAACCTCAGCTACCTCTTGAACCCCGGAGGCAGAGGTTGCAGTGAGCCAAGATCACACGACTACCCTCCAGCCTGGGCAACAGCATGAGACCCTGTCTCAAAACGAAACAAAACATAAAACAAAACAAAAAACCCCCACAAATTTACTGTCCTTCCTTAGGAGTGGAACAGAGTGGTGTAGAATGTATTTATTAATTTTATACTGGCTTTATTATGTCTTTACAGCTATGTTTCCTTTACCCCACTTTCCTCAAATATTTATTTTATATTTTTATTTTATATATATTTTTGTAAGCTATCTGAATTCCTTTGTGGCTTGAGGTGTATATATATAAATAATGCTTAGAAAGAGGAGATAAGTAATATTTCTTAAATATATAAACATGGATAAGCACAACAAGTGTGAAAAATAAAACAGCAGAAAGAAAATTCTTAACAGTGTATGTTCAGTCATACTTACAATTCATCCAGTTTCTGGAGAGGCGCAAAAGTATTTTCATTTAAGTGATTAATTTTGTTTTTCCTCATCACTCTGAAAGTAAAAAAAAAAAAATACATTGTAACATTTTTAGGTAAGTGACAAGAATCACTAAAGATAGGAACAGTCTGCAGAAGAAAAGATAATGAATACACAGTACATTTTTCACATAAAGATATTTTGAAGTAGTATAAATCATCCAACTCAATTTTAATCTTAAATTTCTCAAATGTTTTAATAATGATAATAATAGAAATTCAAAATTTTAAGTGAAATGGGGAGGGAAGAGCTTTGCAAGAGAAATAGTGATAACTCCAACGTTTGAGAGTACAGACTGCGTATCTTGCAACCAAGAGCATGAGGAGTTACTTTGGACTTGTCTCCTCAGTCGGCATAGCGTATCTGTCTAACAAAACAGCCCACACACTGCAGCACTCCTACTCATTTGTTAGTTGATGTGATTTAGAGTGGAGCTGCCGAAGGAAGTCCACTCTTAACTGAACCCCTTCAGAAGAATCTCTAATTTGGGATGCTGAATCAGACTGTTTAACTCGACATTTCTGCACTGATCTCAGCTGTTATCAACTAGTCTAGAGGACAAACTCAGAGCTAAGTTTTATAGGGCTTTTAATTTTTTAAACATTATGTGACATGTCTTCAAATTGGCCTTTCCCATCTTTAAGTATTTCCTCCCTGCACTGCAAACCATTACCACCATTTCTCAATATTCTTGGATCTTAAAAACACAACACCTTAAGAGGAAATCCACAAATTATCTCTTAATACAGAGGTTTCCTTAAAAAATAAATATAAGTACAATAGAAAAGAAATTCTGTGTTTCAGATATCTATTTGTTCTGTGTCCTTCAGGTGCAATTTGGTTTCCTTTGGGCAATTACTATAAACTATTTTGCATGACTTTATAGACTTTATATCAAGCACCCTGCACCTGAAGATTGCTGAACTCAGGAGAAGAATTCAAACTGGAACTCAACAGAACCCATTGGAATGGGGGTATAATTGGAGAAAACATATGGTAATATCAGTGGGAGCTAGCATGTTGCCTATACACAGGGATCCTGTGTAGTCTAGAATAATGGTTTTCAAATATTTCCTGCGGTAACAAACAGTAAAAAATGTATTTTATATTGGATCATAAAACACACACACACACACAAACACACACACACACACACACACCCTAAGACTCATGAAACCATTTATTATCTGCATTAATGTCCGATATGACATATTCAATTACATTCTGTTTCATTTAAAAATGCTGACAAGGGTATACTAAATTGTGCTATACATTGCTTTCATCACCTACTTATTAGTTGCAATCCATAGTTTGAAAAATATTCTGGAAAAATAAGCTGTGAATGGGAGAGTTGGATTTTTTTTTTTAATTGAAGGAAGACCTAACATCTTTTACTTTCAACAGAAAATGCCATGTGAATTTAAAATAGGCCAGAGATGCATAAGAGGGAATTACACTCAATAACACTTTAAGGTTTATCTTGATGTCTATAATTACATCCTCAGGGCTGTGAGCATTCAGCAGTATTTTGTTTTTCATTTTGATTGTAATTATTTTTTCACAATTATAAAGAAAAACAATTTATGCAGTAACAATTTGCAAAGGATAAACATTCGTATAGACTAAGACATCAGTTTAGTGTTTCTCAAACTGAGATCCAATGACAGTCTCTTGCTGTTCTTTGGGAATTTTTTTTCCATAAAATGAGTGTACATGTTACTTAAGTTTGAGAAAAAACAGGTCTCAGATAATATCGTGCCATTTTGATGATTCGTGTTTGTTTAAATCTGGGGTTACCCTTGGTTGGAACTTCATATATTTTGGTTTCAACAAACTTCAAGTTGAGAGTGAACTTTTCCATAATTACTAATAATTACTAATTATTACTAATATTTATGCTAGAGTCCGTCCAATTCTTACTAATTTTATTTGTAAGAATTGTAAGAAGATATAATATTACTTCAAAAGAATAGCATATTACTTACAAAACAGTTAAATTGCTGCAGGAAATAAAAGTCAAATTTCTTAAATTATGGATATGGTTGCTTTCAAAGTCTCTGGAACATAAAAATAAAACATGATACAGCCAAATGTTAATCATGGGGAGAAATAAATTGGTTAAAATTATTTGCCTTCTAATAAAATACATTTTGTTACATAGTGTTAATTTCATATAGATATCACTGGTAGCCACTTGTATAACAGCTGAAATTATATATATATATACACACACTATATATAGTACCCTTTCTTCGATGTTAATAGTAAAAATGATTTGCGTCCCATCTGTATCATCAGTTCATATGGGCATGCTGAAACGGAGTCTCGCTCTGTCACCTGGGCTGGAGTGCAGTGGCGCGATCTCGGGTCACTGCAACCTCCTCCTCCAGGGTTCAAGCGAGTCTCCTCCCTCAGCTTCTCAAGTAGCTGGGATTACAGGTGCCCGCCATCATGCCCGGTTAATTTTTGTATTTTTAGTAGAGACAGGGTTTCACCACGTTGGTCAGGCTGGTCTCCAACTCCTGACCTCAGGTGATCCACCTGCCTGGGCCTCCCAAAATGCTGGGATTACAGGCGCGAGCCACCGTGCCTGGCCTGGGTATGTATATTCTGAGAAACTGAAAAGAACAAGAAGTCAAATCGAAAACAATTGTTATGATAAATACCAAATTTATTAGCAGATATTTTATAATGAACTGTATTAAACATTTGTCCAAAGTTACCAATGGCATGTCCCTAAGTGGTGCGATTTTATTTTGCTACAGTCTGCATAAGATTCTATTATTGTTGCAAAAGCTGCTACTGCCAAAACAGTATTTAGCTCCTACCCTTCCAGCCTAATCACTCCCCAGAAAAAAATCCTCTATCATCTTTATAGAGGATTGGAATACCCTTATTTGCTTTTTTATATTGTCACAAAGGCCAGTGCAGAGAGCAAACAGCAGACTGCCTTAGGTTCTGCATTGCCAATTCAGAGAGCTGTCTTTATATGAATGTATATATATATATATATATATTCCTCCTGGGGATCCCTTGCTATGTGATGCCTATGTCACCATAAACTCCTTATGGTCTAAGCATCAGAATTTATCAAAATTTGTATGTTTTACTGTCTCTTCATGATTATCCTGACGTTACTCTTTTATTGTACCTCTTCTTTTATAATTGAATGTATGGTGGAAGTTTACAGAGCAGAGGAAGAGAGCTGAGGTTTAGGACTAGGCTTTTAAAAGTAAATGCTGGCCCTTAAATCTATTCAGTCTCTTGTAGCACTCACTTTACTGGTCACCATGTAACATAAAGCTACTCAGGAATAAGTGTGACTAAAACATGTGAGCAGAAGTGTGATATAGCTATTAAAATCTGAAAGAAAGTATGGAAAGCATGAATAGAAATGCCTATACTCCACGGACTACATATGAGTCAGTTTTATTTAGGTGCCACATTAAAAACGGATGCTGACAAATCGAATATATCCGGAAAATCTGGAAGACGAGAATGTAAGGTATCTAGAAATCAAGGCAATTGAAGAATACAGGGGGGAGTATTTATAACGAAAACAAAATAAGAGAGATATAGTTCAAGTCAGGCTATAGAATATATCAGGGGGGTTTCTATGTTTCATTGGATTGCAAAATTAGATTTACTAATTGAGGGACATAAAACATTTCAAATTTAAAGGCAATTTAAACCTGTCTAGCAATCTATGATAACCAGAGAAGTTTCTTTTTACTACAGGTATTTAACACAGACAATGTATCATATCTCCATAGTTTTGTAGACAGAATTTTTGTACTACATGGGATATTATATTAGAATTTTTAAATGTGGATTCTAGATCATCCTTCCAAAGAAAAATTTCTGTTAGTCTATTAAGTTGGTAGATAAGCACTTATAGTGCTACCTTTTTTGGTCTTAGGTTTGGCTAAAGCTTTTGGCCTTTCCTAATGTATGTTGTCCATGACAGGGACTGGCCATTTCCTTCTGTTTGATTGCTAATCATTACCACGAATCTACCACCAGGTGGTGATGCTCTCTTAGGTCTCACAAAATGCTCTTAGTGAAGTGAGTTGATGTTCTTAGTTACTTATGTAACTGCTTTCTATTAAGCCGGCAAAAATATTTGTTAGTACTAATTTACTAATTTGTCAAAATCAAAAAGAGGCACATATTGGGGCACAAATTAAGGACATTTGATTAAATTGGTCATTTAATTTTGAGTTAATTTTAACCTTGAATTATATATTTACTGTTATTTCCCCCCTGCATTAATACTAAAAACATTTGGAGTCACATTTGTATGATGTGTTTCTATGGGCATGTATATGAGCGTATGTATGAATGAATATGTGTATTTTCTTCCTAAAGTTAGGGGTTTTAGTCTTTGATAAACAGGGATCTAGTTTGTGACATACATCTTAGCTAAAGGAAAAACACCACCACCAAAATCAAAGTAACAACAAAAAGTCTCTTTCTTTCTCCCTTAGCTCCAAGCTTTAATGGAGTTAACAAGGGGGTGGGTTTTTTTTTTCTGTGTTTAAACCCACTCTTCCTATCTAATGAGGCTCTGAACCTAACCATTTTGTTTTTCCCTTTATACCTGATAGAATTCGATAAAAATGAAAACTTTGATAATTCTTCAATCTCAATAACAATAATAACAAAAGACCACACTTATAATCTTGTCTATTCTCCCTCAACTTGTCCCTTAGTGGCATTCAAAACATGCAGATCTTGCCCTCTGTCTACTTCCTCCTCTACCTTTTAAACATTTCTGGCTCCTATTTAACAGAGAAAATTGAGGTGATGAAGAAGGGGAAAGCCCTTGACTTGCTGCCCAGCATCTGTAAACTTACCTGTAAATGCACCTGGTCTTCTTCTCAGAAGAAGAGATGACCCTTCTCCTGTTTTAGGCTAATCCCTCCATCTGTTTTCTTGAGTTTGGTTTGTGTATGTGTATGTCCTAAAATATATGGTCAATTTGGTGAATGTTCTTTGGGCATTCGTTGCTTTCAAGTTTCTATCTATTAGGATTAGGTACAGGTACATATAACAGAGACCCATCTATAATAGCATAAATACACAGAGATGTTGGTGTTTTTTTCCCCAAAGAAAAAAAATCGAGAGTTGGGCAGTTCAGGGCTGATATGGTTGTTTTACAAAGTTGTTAGAAACTCAGGAACTTTCTTTGTTTTTTTTTTTTTAATTATACTTTAAGTTCTGGGGTACATATGCAGAATGTGCAAGTTTGTTACATAGGCATACATGTGCCTTGGTGGTTTGCTGCTCACTTTAACCCATCATCTACATTAGGTATTTCATCTAATGCTATCCCTCCCCTGGCCTGCCTGCCCTCGACAGGCCCCAGTGTGTGATGTTCCCCTCCCTGTGTCCATCTGTTCTCATTGTTCAGCTCCCACCTATGAGTGAG
>CAUYLG010037903.1:0-16356 GCA_963573385.1 Cacajao melanocephalus
TAGCAGTTTTATTTACAGAAGCCAGGGCCAGCAGTTATTGTGAGGAGAATGGGGCAGCCGTTACAACTTATTTTAAAACACAACTTTGTCTTTTATAAAATAGTGTTGTTCAGGTTCTAACTTTAGGCCAGCTATAGCACACGTTACAACTCTGCCATTTAGTAGCTGTGAGATTGTGACATGTCCGAACTCATTTCCTCTTCTGTGAGATGGAGATACTCATTCTTCTGTTCATCACCCAGGGTCATTGGGTGGATCAGATCAGTTAATGTCTATAAACCCACAGGGGCAATTGTGCAATAGAATGTGAAGATTCATAATAAAAACTTCAGTGTTTGTTGTGATTCCCGTATCCATAGTTATGTTTAAATTCTCTCTACTTCACTCACTCCTGTTCCTTGTTGAAACCGCTTGATTTGAGTCTTCCCCCAGGGCTTTATCCTGAGGTTCTCTTTTCAATAGACACTTGGCCCTGAGTCATCTTTGCTTAACTGCCAACCCATATTATGGGTAACTCCATAATCTGGATTTCTGTCCTCCAAGACACTCTTCTAGTCTCCAGACCTACATTTCCAGCTACTGCCTGGATGTTCCTCATTATCTTGAGCTTCTTGGGTCATCTGAAGGCTGTATTTGTTTCCTTGTCTGTAACTGCTCCTAACATTTCTGTTTCTCTTGTCTGAGTTCAGGGTCTTAAATTATATTTGACCCTTCCTTCCCCTTCCCCTTGCTTCGGGTTGTTCTTTAGGATTTAAAGGCTCCTGATTGAGTGTATTTTCATTGTTAAATCCTCCACTTCTTAAGCTCCACGTTCCAGGCACCTGTGCTAAGAGTTTTTTATATATTATTTTAGTTCCCACTGTAGTTGTAATATATTAGACACTCTTGTCCCCATTTTGAAGATAATGAAATTGAGATTCAAGGAAACTAAATCACTTTTCCAAGGTTGCATTGCTGGAATAGGCAGAGCCATGACTCAGGCTAGTTGTGTTGTCCCTAGAGTTTGTGCTCTGAACCACTCCATTCCGCTTTCCCGCTTCACTAACTTGACAATAAAGGCCCGATTCATTAAGTTGGCATTTAGGGCTCTTGACATCTGCTTCTTCATCTTCCTTTCTCACTGTTGTATGTTTTCATGATTTTTTTGCCATACTTAAAGGAGAATTTGCATGTTCTTATCTGTTTGCTTTTGCATATGTTCTTTCTGAGCTTAAATATCTCTTTTTCATGTGCATCTGTCAGAATCATGAAGGAGACAGGGCAGTGTAGTGGAATAAGCCAGGGCTCAGGAGTCCAGTGGATCTGCTTTCTACTTTCCCTCATAGTCCTGATCTCTTCTACAAAGGGCTGGACCAGTTTCCATTCACACTAGGTATGTACTGCTATGTGTTCTTGCTAGTGTTTGGTATTATCAGATACTTGCGTTTTGCCCATCTGTGGGTTTGTAGTGATATCTCATTGTGGCTTTACTTTCTCTGACTAATGAGGCAGAGCACCTGTCCATCTTTATTGCTACTTGGCATCTCTATTTTGGGAAGTATTTTAAACCTTTTCTTCCATTTTTCTATTGGATTATTTGTCTTTTATTGATCTATAGGTCTTTATATATTCTGGGATATGGGCACTTCTGTGGCTTGCCTTTTAACGTTTCTTCTACGATATCTTAGAATAAAAAGAAGTTTTAATAGAGTTGAAATTTATCATTATTTTTCTTTTGTGGCAGTGTTTTTTGTATATGTTTAAAACATATTTCCCAACATATTTTCTCATGTTTTCTAAAATTCTGCCGACTTTTTAGATGACATCTTCCTTAGCTGTTTTCCACTCCCACTATTGCATAGTGTTTCTGACCCAGCAAATGTTCTTGTCTTTGAAGTAGGATGCTATAAGGCATTTTGCCATTCCTCTGCCAACACAGGGCTTATGGTCCCCTTAAAGTGCAGATGTCATACTACACCCAGCCTACTTTTCCAGAAGGGTGTCTTTTCTTCTCTTGCCTCTGAACTCAGGATTCTGGGCTTAGGTCTGTTCCTTTTAGTGGTGAGCCTCTCACAGCTTCCCCTCAGTTTCATCCATCCCTCATGGTTTTTCTGGGTGCAACCCTACCCACTGCCCCACCATGGGTCCTGCTGTAGAGGCCAGGTTGCTGTTCTCTATCTTCCAGAGCATAAGGAATCCTGCCTGATGGAGAAAGGCTTACCTTTTCCTTTCAGCACACTGCCATACCACTCCTCTTGTCCATTTTTACCTTCCAAAAGAAAACAGTAGGTAGATTACAGATATGTCCTTGGTAAAACTAACTTCAGGGTGTATCTGACACAAGTTTCTCTGTGTATGTGTTTGGGAGCGGGGGGAGGGTCAAATAAATTAAAATAAGTATTGTAATGTGCTATTTCTAGAGCATTTTTAGTGGCTACAAATGCTATTTATTTCATATCAGTACTCCTCAGTTGATATCTGTCTGTATTTTCACTGCTTATTTTCATTAGCAAGGTTTATGTGATGCCCATCCCACCCTGTTCATGGAAAAAGACTGTGAGTAAAAAAGTTCTATATGATCCAGTGATGTGATTCTTTCACTAGTCTGTTTTTGTCCTGTCCTCAAAAGCCTGGACTGAATCTCCATGGGAGAAATAATCGCATTTGCACATGCACTCAGGTAATAAGTGCAGTCAGCTGCCCCACCCTCACAGGTCTATGGAGAAACCAGAGGAATTTTAAAAGTCCTCAATTAACCATGTCAGTAATATATCAACTATCCTTAGGACCCCTTCTTTCACTCTGAGCCAAGAGTTCTACAAAATATTGGCTAGCGTGAACTGGTATCCTTTAGCACCAGGCCCTTTACTGTACTTTCTTACAGAGTGTTTTCTTTTTATTATTATTATTATTATTTTGAGATGGAGTCTTGCTCTGTCACTCAGGCCAGAGTGCAGTGGCACAATGTCAGCTCACTGCAACCTCTGCCTCCCGAGTTCAAGCAATTCTCCTCTCTCAGCCTCCCAAGTAGCTGGGACTACAGGCATGCACCACCACACCCTGGGTAATTTTTGTATTTTTAGTAGAGACGGGGTTTTGCCATGTTGGCCAGGCTGGTCTTGAACTCCTGGCCTCAGGTGATCCACCCACCTTGGCCTCCCAAGGTGCTTGGATTACAGGTTGTGAGCCACCACACCTGGCCTAGAGTATTTTCTATCTATTTGTAGATAAGCCTTTTTTTTTTTTTTTTTTTTTCCTGTGGAGGAAAGATTTACAGCTTTCATCTGATTCTCAGAGGGATCTGCTACTTTCAAAGTTGAGAACCACTGATTTAGGCTCCTTAACTCTTTCAAAGACAACCCCATGGAAGAAAACCCTTACTTTACAGATTCGAGGAAAATTGGGCTACTAGTTTCCAACCCACATACACTTGTGCCTGAGAACTTTTCTGAAAGCTCTTGCATCTTGATAATCTCTTACGTTCATTTCTTTATTCTTGAACCCATTTGTCCATTTATTCACCAAACACTGAGTACTTCGATTGATTATGCAAGTTTCTGTAGAATACACAAAAATGTGTAAAACATTGGTAAGCAGATAGTCTTAACAGGTGAGATAAATCATATGCTTAGATAACACTAATGTGGTAAAGAAATTGAGAAGTGCTAAAGGAGAGGTATAGATAAATTGCTTTGGGACTTCAAAGAAAGAGAAGTTATTCTTGCCTGGGCAGGCAGGGGGATAGAGGAACTGGCAAGATTATGTGGTAGATTTTGGATTATAGAAAATTCATGCTTTTTGGAGTAGGTCTTGAGAGATGGATAGATTTTAGATATGTGGAGATATTAGATACAGTGTGCTATGTCTGGCTCTTTACTTGAAAGACAGTTGATTACTACCGTGTGCGAGGCCTAGCCATGGGCACTTTATGGAATTTATCAGGAAAGATAAGACTCTGAACAAGTCGTTTTCTAATTAGTCGTCATATTTGTTGATTCTGTTAGCATATTCAATTGTCTACTAAATGCTGTTCTCAACTCAGAATACAGCAGTGAATAGACTAGATAGCTCTATGTTCATGAAACCTGTATTCTAGAGAGCTTTCCAGATAGAAGGATAGCAAGTGAAAAAGCCCTAAGATGGAAGGTTATAGTATTCTAGGAAGAACAAGGTCTCTAGTTTTGGAGCGTCATTTGCAAAAGAAGAAATTGTAGAACATGAGGATAGAAAAATAGATATGGATAGTCTTGATAGGACTTTGTGGCATGGCATTGGAAGGAGGTTGAGAATCCGTTGGGAGAATGACATTGATCTGATTTGTGTTTTAAAAGGGTTGTTCTCAGGAGGCTGAAGCAGGAGAATCACTTGAACCCGGGAGGCGGAAGTTGCAGTGAGCCGAGATCACGCCACTGCACTCCAGCCTGGGTGACAGAGGGAGACTCTGTCTGAAAAAAAAAAAAAAAAGGATTGCTCTAACATTATTGGTCCAAAATGGAAATCAAGAGACCAGTTATTGCAGTAATTCAGCATAATGCATATTGATCAGTGGGTTCAGGTATTGCCTCTCTCATCCATTTATTATAAAACTCTGGTCCACCCATTATAAAGGTTGTTTGGGTTTGTGTAGTAACAGTGGAAATGGCAAGAAGATACATTTAAAGGAAGGGCCACTAGGCTCTTCTGATGGATTGAATGTGGGGAATGAGAGGGAAAGAGTCAAGGGCAGTGCCATGGTTTAGGGCTGGAGGAACTGGATGAAAGGTTATGTCATCTGCTGTGCTGGGTGAGAGGCAGGTTCTAGTGGGGATCAAGAATTCTCTTGTTTGAGATGTCATCTAGACAATCGGATATAAGTCTGAAGATCAGGGGAAAGATAGGCACTTAACTTTGGGAGTTAATAGCATGTAGAGAGAGATTTAAAGCCAAGAGATTGCATGAAATCACCTAAGGAGTGAGTATGGATGGATCCATCATTTCATCCATAAATACTTCAGGTATCCCCCCAAATTAGGGACTTTTGAAAAGCAGTCACAACAATATTCATTATCTAATCAGTATTTACATTCCTCTGATTTTCTCTCTCCACCTTTTTTTCCATTTCTTTTTTTTTTTTAATTTTTTTTTTTGGTCTTATTTTCATAAGCAATCCAGAGATGGCTTTCTTTTCTTTTTTAAAAATACAGGCCTGGGCATGGTGGCTCACACCTGTAATTTCAGCACTTTGGGAGACAAAGGTGAGTGGATTGCTCGAGCTCAGGAGTTCGAGACCAGCCTGGGCAACATGATGAAACCCCATCTCTACAAAAAATAAAAAAATTAGCCAGGCATCGTGGTGCATGCCTGTAGTCCCAGCTACTTGAGAGGCTGAAGTGGGAGGATCTCTTGAGCCTGGGAGGCAGAGGTTGCAGTGAGCCGAGATAGTGCTATTGCACTCCAGTGTCGGTAATACAGCACAACTCTGTCTCAAAAAAAATAATA
The DNA here is from genome assembly GCA_963573385.1 of Cacajao melanocephalus. Lineage (NCBI taxonomy): Eukaryota > Metazoa > Chordata > Mammalia > Primates > Pitheciidae > Cacajao > Cacajao melanocephalus. The sequence continues at coordinate 5,458 of CAUYLG010037903.1, forward strand.
TATATATAGTTGGTTAGAATCAGGATTCAAATAAAGCCTACAAAATTGTCTTTTGTTGATATGTAACGTATATTTTAATCTGTAGGCTTACCTTTTTTTCTTGCAATTTATTTATTGTCAAAACTGGGTTATTTGTCCTATAGAATTTCTCACATGCTGAATATGATTAAGTGAGCATGGTAGTATTGTTTAATATGTTCCTCTGTTCCATTTTCTGTATTGGATCAGGTTTAATTTTGGGGAAAAAATGCTTCATCGGTGATGATGTTTACTTCCTGATATAGTGAATCAGGAAGCACTTTGGCTGTTTCTCTTTTTATAATATGCATATTGATCAGTGGGTTCAGGTATTGACTCTCTAATCCATTCATTATAAAACTCTGGTCCACCCATTATAAGACATCCATCCATTATTATTGCCTCTCTGGTCTATCCATTATAAAATGTTCATCCATTATAAAACTTCCTCTTCATCAACTTATGACTTACCGGTTTTAGCAATCATTGATGATCATTACCTGAATCCATTATTTCAGTAGGGATGGCAAAATGGTGATACAGAAAGCCTTTTTTTTTCTTTCCTAATTTAATTAGGTGAAACTCTTCTAGAAAGAAAAACTTTACCTCATCAATTACTTGATTACCTTGAGGTACAGTTTGTACAGGCCAGGTAGAATAAATGTGTAGAATTCTCCATAGTTAACCAGAGAGAGTCCCTTTATGATACTTCCTGTGTCCTTTAGACAAGACCTTAGTAGCCATTGATAGCTGTCTTGTTTTCCCAGTATTACGAGAGGTTCCAGGATCATCTTGTCCATTTCCTGCTCCAGATTTGAATTAGCCATTTCTCTAAGGTGTTCCACACCCTTACTTTTAACCAGTATGCAATATGGAATGGTTAGAGAGTACATAGGTTTTGAGTCCTGTGATCTCATGATGATCTTTTTCCCCCATACCTTTTGTTCTTTTCTTATGTGTCTTAGGATAATAACACAGAATAAAATACTTTAAAGAAGCAACATGTTAATTTATATTTTAATTGCACAGTTTTGAATGACTTAATTTGTTAAGTCCTGTTACCTCAGGGGTCTCCAACCCTTGGGTCATGGACTGGTACTGTTCTGTTAGAAACTGGGCCACACAGCAGGAGGTGAGCAATGGGCAAGCGAGCATTCCCGCCTGAGTTCCGCCTCCAGTCAGATAAGCAGGGGCATTAGATTCTCATAGGAGCATGACCTCTATTGTGAGATGCTTGATGATCTGAGATGGAGCAGTTTCATCCCAAAACACCCCCCATCCCCACCTCTGGTCTGTGGAAAAATTGTCTTCCACAAAGCCAGTCCCTGGCGTTGAAAAGGTTAGGGACTGCTGCCTTACAGCATTTTTTTTTTTGGTTTAGTAACTCAAAAGTGAATTTAGCACCTGAAACACTAATTCTTTAGTATAGTTAATTTAAACCATGAAGATTATCACAAAGTCAGATCTAGGTTAGTTTTTGAATATGCTCTACAGTTAAGCTTGCTGTACTCTGGTTATTGCTTTCCACTGATCTTCTGTATTAGTCCATTTTCATGCTGTTGATAAAGCCATACCCAAGACTGGGCAATTTACAAAATAAAGAAGTTTAATGGACTCACAGTTTAATGGCTGGGGAGGTCTTCCAGTTATGGCCGAAGGTGAAAGGCATGTTTCACATGGTAGCTTACAAGAGAAGAGAACTTGTTCAGGGAAACTCCTCTTTATAAAACCGTCAGATCACGTGAGACTTATTCACTATCACAAGAACAGCATGAGAAAGGCCTTCCCCCATGATTTAATTACCTTCCACCGGGTTCCTCCCATGACATGTGTGAATTGTGGGAGCTACAATTCAAGATGAGATTTGGGTAGGGGTGCAGCCAAACCATGTCACCTTCTCTTGCCATTCTCTTCTTAAACTTTGTATGCATGAGCCAAAGAATAATTATTAAGTAGGCAGGCATAATCATGCTTATTACAGTTTATATTCTTCCCATACATGTACATACATGCAGAGAAAGACCTTTTACTGTGAGAAAGTTCAACCTGCAGAATGTATAACAAAGTCAGAATTCTGATTCCTGTGATATTTTCTCTGTGGTTGGTGGGAACCAAATCCTTTGTGAAGCCATTAGTGGTGGAAATAAATATATAATAGAAACTAAAGGCCTGAGCTCTTTGTATAATGACTTCCTTTTTTTTCTTTCCTTTTTTAGTCTTGCTCTGCTGCCCAGGCTGGAATGCAGTGGTGGTGATCTCAGCTCACTGCAACCTCTGCCCCCTGGGCTCAAGTGATTCTCTTGCCTCAGCCTCCTGAGTAGCTGGGATTACAGGCATGTGCCACCACGCCCAGCTAATTTTCGTATTTTTAGTAGAGACGGGGTTTTATCATGTTGGCCAGGCTGGTCTTGAACTCCTGACTTAAGTGATCTCCCAACTTGGCCTCCCAAAGTGCTGGGATTACAGGTGTGAGCCACCGTGTCTGGCCCATAATGTCTTTCTAGGAGACTACCTTTTACCTACTAGTCCAACTGCAGCATGTCATTTTTCTTGTACCACTTGCCTAGAACTCCTCTCTCTGAGTTAAAGTATGTGTGGGAATGATATAGGAAAAACCAATAGACCAGAGATTGTACTGTAGCTACCATGCTTTAGACATAGGGTATACCCCTGCGCCTTCTGCCTGTGCTTGGTCTGCTCTGATAGTACCCAAGATTGTTTTAGTTCTTTGAAGATGGTCAGGGGCAGATGTTCCTGAATATTTCTGAATGTGCCAGGCACATTTGAGGAAACTGAATTTGTTGATTTGAGTAATATCAAATTCTTTTTCTTCCATAACTTGTCAGTATATTTTCTAATTTTTGAATGATCTTCTTTGGGTCAGTTATGAAAACAAGACTTACGTGGTAAAGCAGAAGAGCAGACAGGAGAGCTCATTTTTAATTGTACATGCTGAGTATTCCTTATCCAAAATAAGGAATTCTTATCCAAAGTAACATCCTTTTTGGGACCAGAAGTGTTTTTGGGTTTTGGATGTTTTCTGGGGTTTGGAATATTTATATTGTACCAGTTGAGCATCCTAAATCCTAAAATCTGAAATCTGAAATGCTCCACTGAGCATATCTTTCGAGTGTCATGCTGATGCTCAAAAAGTTTCAGATTTCAGACCATTTGGATTTTCAGATTAGGGATGTTCAACCTGTGTATCAATGCCCTAGCTGTAGCTTCACTCACATGAGCTCTTGCAGGAAGGGGCCTGAGGGAATCCTTTTGGAGATTGCTGGCCTAGCCAGTAGAACTTTTTGTAGTATTAAAAAGAGGGAGATGTGTCTGTTTCTAACTTCTCGTGGACAGATGAATGTATGAATCTGGCAAGAGTCAAAACACAGCAAAAAAAAAAAATTCATTAAATGTACTCAGGGATTGGGAACCAAGTTTAAAAAAAAATTCCTTAAACTTTTGCTCAAAAGTTGCACAATTTTGCTCAAAAAAAAAAAAGCATTGTTTTCAAGTTTTTCTATTAACTATGTTTTTATGGAGTAAATTTTTACAAATTGAGGATATATTCTTACCTTTATTCTGATCATTAATATCTTTGTAATATTTTACTTTGGTTTTCTGAGTGGATATTATAATATTGTCTAGGGATGGTTATGCTAATTGAACCTACTGCATTAAAATGTTTTAGGAAAGATTTAATAACTTTTTCTGCCTTATATAAGGTAAAGCTGTTTAACTAAGCATGATCTTTGCGTGACTTTTAATTAGAACATTAGACCTATCAAATTTGACATGTGGTGAAACTGCTAGAGCTCACTCATTTCATTCCGGTCTCTGCTCAAATACTGCTTCTTCTAAGCGATATTCCCTAATCACCCTGCTGATAAACTAGCCACATTCTCTTTATTATTCTCTCATTTACTTAATCAGCCTTCTCATTTTTTCAGTATATTTAATTGCGCTTCTCACTAGTTCACTTTTGATTGTATTCAGTGTTCTGTCCTTGGCACCTAGAACAATTTCTGGCACCATGAAAGGGACTCCATAATGACTTGTTGAATGAGTAAATTGTTCACCATTTGTTGCCCCACTAGGATGTAGGACTCATGACTGTGCCTGGCACGAGGTGGGCATTCCAACATTTGTTTGAAAGAATAAAAGGAATGTTTACAAGCAGTGATCAAATTCATTTTTTAGATTTATATATACACGGCTGGGCGTGGTGGCTCACGCCTGTAATCCAAGCACTTTGGAGGCCAAGGCGGGCGGATCACCTGAGGTTGGGAGTTCATGACCAGCCTAACCAACATAGTGAAACCCCATCTTTATTTAAAAAAAAAAATAGATTTATATATACACATGTGATCATTTAAGTTTTTTATGTTTAAATTGCACATAGATATCTATCTCATCTAGAAATAGATTCTTAAAAAGGATGTGGTGTTCAAGTACCATCCAGAACCTACAAAATCTGCTGCTGTCTTTTTTGCTGCTGTTTAATGGGCAGATTTACATGTAGGGTCACAATTTTTTTCAGTGACTCAGTAACACCTGGTTGTTTTGATACAGTGCCCATAGATATCAGAGTGCTGTATGTGACAAACTCATGAAATGGATTAGTATCTGGATTTGTTTTTTATTTTATTTTTAAATTTTTTAGAGACAGAATATCTGTTTATCACCCAGGCTGGAGTGCTGTGGCGTGATCATAGCTCACTGTAGCTCCTAGGCTCAAGTGATCTTCCCACTTCAGCCTCCCAAGTAGCTAGGACTACAGGTGTCCCCCGTATGCCTGGTTGATTTTTAAATTTTTTGTAGAGACAAGGTCTCAATATGTTGCCCAGGCTGGTTTTAAACTCTTCCTGCCTTGGCCTCCCATAGTGCTGAGATTACAGGTGTGAGTCACTGCGCCTGGCCTGGATTTTTTTCCTCTACTTGCTTCATTTGTATTGTAGTGTAAATGTCCATCAGTGTATGTGCTTTATATATTGATTTCAGGCCACAAAATGGGGGGGGGGGGCGCGCTAAAGCTTACTTATTTTTGGAGACAGGGTCTCGCTTTGTTGCCTAGGCAGTAGGCACAATCTCAACTTACTGCAATCTGTGCCTACTGGTCTCAAGTGATCCTCCCACTTTGGCCTCCCGAGTAAAGCTTTATATTTTTATGAGAACATTTTATAAACTCTTGTTCACACTTAATTTTGTTTTTCTTCCACTTCATCTTGTGTTCTTGTGGTTTCCTTTAGGAACACTGTGGCATACTTTGTTGAATTCTTTTTATCTTTCCCTAACTTACTAATTGTTCCTATATGGTGAACCTTTATGAAGCAACATGATACTGCTTCTGGTATTCAGGGCCTTTGGGGAGAGCGGATGAAAATGTAGCTCAGAAATATGAGAAGTGGTTGAGGCATTAATTTGGGGCATTCTGAAGAGCTGAGTGTCTTCCTGGCTTTGCTGGATTGATTATGTGCATTAGGTGGTCTGTGCTTTTGGAAAATAAAGATTATTTTCCGAACTACATGATGAGTGTCCAATACCATTAGCTTCTGAATATGCAGTTTCTTCCTTAGAAAAGAAAAATCTGCTCCTTTTTTTCTCCCAGCGATTTAGCAGAATTTTTCTATTTTCTTCAGGTAGTTAAACCAGAGAGCAATGATAAAGAAACAGAAGGTACCTATGATTCAGATCTCCCCGAGGAGCTCTGTGGACACCATCTCCCACAACAGTCCCTGAAAAGCTGTAGTGACAGTCCTGATGTCATTATAGAGGCTCAGTTTGATGGCAGCGACTCAGAAGATGGACATGGCATCACACAAAATGTGCTGGTTGATGGTGTTAAGAAACTCTCAGTTTGTGTTTCTGAAAAAGGTGAGTACTAGACTATCGTCTGACTTTTTTTTTTAAGTATGCTGATTAAGTATTGGAATTCTCTCTCTGCTACAGAGTAAATAACACAATGCAATGGACATAGTCCTAATTTTTGGCCTGTGTCAGCTTTTAGAAAAGGGGATCTTTGACAGGTTTAGCTGCTGGTTATGAAAGAGGGGTGAAAGTGCTACCAACGGTTTGTGTGGGCAGTAGTTGCAGTTGCCACATTCCTAATAGGCTTGAGCTGTGTTGCTGGATAACCTTGATATCTCTTGTGATAGACCCAATCCTCTGGCTGATGTGAACAGAATTAAACTGGTATGTAAAATTCTTATAATAAAGCACTTTATTTTACTCTGTTTTACTTTAAATATCTTTTAAAAGTATTTTTGTCGTTTCTGGTAGGTATGGATCACCCAAAATTTTATAAACAGATAGCCTTAGAAAGTATTTTGATTCTAAGCCTTTTAAAAAGCCAGTCTTGTTTTCTCTAATTGAAATCTAAGCCATGGGTCCTCTGGATGCAGGAAAAAAGCAGTTGTAAACACATGAGAGCTATGACCACGGACCCTACCTGACCACATTCTAGGAGACTTAAGGGAAAGTATTTAGTATAATTTTAATATTTCAACATAGAGATCTCAAAGAGATTCCATATAGAAGGAGTATATTTTCTAGCCAAATTGAATTTTATGTATACTATTAATGGAAACCAACCAACTCTGACATGGCCAGCTGACTAGATAATGAGCTTTGTGATCAAGAAGAAGTTTTTGGCACAGTTCCCATGAAAGGCTAGGAGAAATGCCAGATTACTAAAGGAGGATGTTCAGCAGACAGCTTGTTTAGTGACTGGTGGGCATATGTCCCTACAGCGTAAAGAAAGGAGAAGACATTTTCAGGAAATGACTACAGAAGGATGACTCTGCTTTTCTCCATTGCTGTTGAGGTAGTGATCTGGGAAAGAAAGCATTTTTTGACAGCATGTGTGTTTGTTGGTGTTAGTACTCCTCATTCAGAATGACTTTCCAACTTTGAAATTCTTCTTGACTGAAGAAGCTACTACTTCTTCTGTCAGGTACTGCTTTGGGCCCTGCCAGGTATCACTGACTTCAGAGTACCCAAGTTCCTTTTGTTTTGGGACATGCTTAGATAACTAGTGGTTTCACTGTTCAGAGCTTAGCCGTTCCTTTTGGATGCCATTCCTTGACATTTCATTCTTGCGATGTTTCTACTTTCTTTTGTTTAAAAATAGTTGAATACTGTGACCCTCTTATTAAAGTAAATGTGTATTATCATAATCACATCAGTACTATGAGTCATGTATTTTCAGCAAGAAGAGTGGCAAATAACCAGTACTCCAAGTAGACAAATCCTTCATTAACAAGATCAGCAAGGAAGAGAGATATTTACAGAATAAAGACAGGCAAAGGAACACTTTAAAGCATATTGAGTATTTGGCTTAAAACTACTTTGTGGAAACCCAGCTCTGGTGATAGGCTTGGCAGATCTCAGCAGCTTCTTTTCCTCTGGGCTCCAAGTGAAGGGATAAGACACATTGATCTCTCATTAGTGGTTGGTACAAATACAAGGACAAGGAAATACTGATGGATGGAATTGACGGCAGAATTGATGCCTGGGTTGGATGCTAACAGTTCACTTTGTTGGCATCCAACCCAGAGTTTTGGGAAACTCTGATGCTATACCTCCTCTTGATTCACCCTCTATTGTAATTCTCCCTCTACATCCCTTTTGAGACAGGGACTCACCTTTTCACCCAGGCTGGAGTGTAGTGGTGTGATCATAGCTCACTTCAGTCTTGACCTCCTGGGCTCAGTCAGTCTTTCTGCCTCAGCCTCCTGAGTAGCTGGGACTGCAGGTGTGCACCACTACACCCGGATAATTGGTTGTTGTTATTGTTTTTTAATAGAGACAGGGTCTGACCTGGCCAGCTGACTAGAGACCGTGTCTCTATTAAAAAACAGAGAGCAGGGCTAGTCTTGAACTCCTGTCCTCAAGTGATCCTCCTGCTTCGGCCTCCCAAAACACTGGGATTACAGGTGTGAGCCACCATGCCTAGCCCTTCCCTCTTTCTTTCAAATAAATATCATTGAGTATATTACAAGTCCACTGTATGCATGTTTCTTTCCTTATTCTTTTGCATCCTTCCTAGCCCACTGTTATTTATATTACTTTGTTAGTAGCCCTGACTGAAGGAACAGCCTTAATCCTTCCCTCAGTATCTGGTACAGATTTCTGTTTCCTGCTAGCCTCTAAATAGAGAGTTTGTAAAACCACATGGCTGTTTCTCATTTCTTGCCCTCTTGATATTTAGGAAAATTACAATTTGCTCTTTTAGAAATCACAGCATTTTTAAGGATATTTCAACCAGCTTCTCTTACTTGGGATAATAAAAAAATCTGGTTACTGTTAGGATGTTGGTACTTTTTGCACTATTTAGGGTTTCGAAATTTGTTATTGAAACAAACCATAACCTTAAGAATATCATGAACTTTTCCTAAGACTTCTAGAAAGGTTCTTTGCTTTGTGTTGTACTTGCAAGTGGATGATTAATCCTAGTTCATGCTTGTGTCCAAAAGTGTTTTTTGTTTGTTTTTGCTTTAGTATTGCATGTGTATTTATAGCATATACTTGTTTGCCAAGGAAATAGTTATATCTTTGTGATAAGTACCAGTTTCTCTGGTAAGAGAGCAATTGCTCCCATTGTCTGTAGCAAGTGCCTATCAGTGCATTAAGAGAAACATCTCTGGGCGTCTTAGACACTCATATGGTAGTTTTTTTGAGGATGATGGCACAGGTCTGTATTATCCTCAGCCTCTGAGAGAGAGCAGGCCAAAGATGTGGGCCCCTTTTAGAGGTCCAGTCCCCACAGCCCCTTGAGATTGAATTTTTACCACTTTACAAGCTGTAGCTTTGTTGTTAGCACAGAAACTTCGCATTTGTATGGAGGTTAGGGACAACCAATTAAAATTTTCTTGGTATCAAATAAATAAATGGCTTTAAGATGTTTGTCTGGGTGCACCTGTAATTCTAGCTACTCAGGGGACTCACTTGAGCCTAGAAGTTTGAGACTGGCTGGGGCGACATAGTGAGACCCAGTCTCAAAAAAAAAAAACGAAAAAAGTTTGGATAACAGTTGCCATGGTTAGCAAACTCCAAAGGGTAGAAATAATCATGGTTAAGTGATACAGTAGTTCTGTTTCATCACCAGGAATTTTAAGAACAGTTTTGGCCTCTGAATCTTGGTGATGGTGACCTAATCAGGCTGTGACATACATTTCCTGCTCTGTATACCAGGAGGGTCTGCCAGAGATGTATTTTAGTTTTCTGGTGTAGAGACAAGCCTCTGCCTGTACCCTGATGACTGAGCATGGGTTTAAAGTGTAGATGTAATGACTTTTACTTCTATCTCCTGGTCAACTTCAGCTATTGCTGAAGAAGAGAATCTACATGGAGTCCTTAATTCCTTCTGAGAGTTACAATTGGGCCTGCTCAAGTCACCTTTGGGAGCAATGAAGATCCCATTTTTCCCACTTAAGATTAATCTCCTTCCAAGACAGGCCCTTTAAATGCTGAGGTTTAAATACTCTTTCCTTGAATAAAAAGTAACTGTACTCCCCTTCTGCTGAGAAAAACAGACCCATATGATTATTCCCATGACACTTTGGGGTTACTGAAACTCCAGGAACCCTTTCTCAGGTTTGGCAACCCTTCTTTTTTCTCAGCATACATTTCTTCTTTTCCCTATATATATAGCTCTTCACTGTGTATAATGATGATTAATATAACTAGAATACCATGTTTACTTCAGAAATTATATTTAAAATTAAATATATAGCAATTTCTCATCAGCCACAATTTTGGCACAGTGTTTTGTGCCAAGCCTTAAAAATCTGATTTAAAAAAACAAAGTGAAGCCTTGTGCAGACCTATGTTAAACAGAAAGATACAGTGGGAATTTTTTTTTTTAATTTTTAAGTCTTTAATTGTGGGTACATAGTAGGTATATATATTTATGGGGGGTACATTAGATGTTTTGATAAGGTCATGCAATGTATAATAATCTCATCAGGGTAAGTGGGTTATCCCTCACCTCGAGCATTTATCCTTTGTGTTTCATACAATCTGATTATACTCTTTTAGTTATTTTTAAATTTACAATTTAATTTTAAAAATTACTATAGTCACACTTTTGTGCTAGGAATTAGTGGGTCTTATTCATTCTTTGTAACTATTTGTTTTTGCATTCATCAATCATTGCCACTTCTCTCCACTTACCACCTTTCCCACCCTCTGACAATCATCCTTCTACTATCTATCTCCATAGTTCAATTGTTTCAGTTTCTTTTTTAAAAATTTATTTATTGTACTTAGATTCTGGGGTACATGTGCAGATCATGCAAGATTGTTGCATAGGTACATTCATGGCAAGGTGGTTTGTTGCCACCATCCCCCCATCACCTATACCTGACATTTCTCCCCACGTTATCCCTCTCCCACCCTCCCTCCCGCTATCCCTCCCATAGCTACTGAGATCCCAGTGTGTGATGCTCCCCTCTTTGTGTCCAAGTGTTCTAATTGTTCAACACCTGCCTATAAGTGAGAACATGCGGTGTTTGATTTTCTGTTCTTATGTCAGTTTGCTGAGAATGATGGTTTCCAGGTTCATCCATGTCCCTACAAAGGACACAGACTCATCACTCTGCATAGTATTCCATGGTGTATATGTGCCACATTTTCTTTGTTCAGTCTATCACTCATGGGCATTTGGGTTGGTTCTAGGTCAGTGCCACGATGAACATATGTGTGCATGTGTCTTTATAATAGAACAATTTATAGTCCTTTGGGTATATACCCAGTAATGGGATTGCTGGGTCAAATGGAATTTCTATTTCTAGGTCCTTGAGGAATCGCCACACTGTCTTCCACAGTGGTTGAACTAATTTACACTCCCACCAACAGTGTAAACGTGATCCCACTTCTCCACAT
>CAUYLG010037904.1:0-12347 GCA_963573385.1 Cacajao melanocephalus
AGCTGTGCTTACTGTGAAACTCTCAGTCCTCAGCGCTTCCAATTGCTGTTCTCCTTGTGGGGATGGGACCAGCTGAGCCCGACTCAGGGGGCACCCAGTCGCATATACTCCACACTGAGAAGTGCTGCACCGCACCAGGGCACAGGCAAAGCAGCTGCGCCGGCCAAAAGAGTCGCGCTGGCAACCCGTGTGGCTCCTCCACTGGGAATTTCCCAGTTTGTGTTCCACAGAAATTCGTCTGAAATTGCAGCGTCCACTCGCTCTCTGTGCTTTCACTGGGAGCTAAAATCCTGAGCTGTTGTTAATCAGCCATCTTGGATCTCTCTGCCCAGTGATGAAGTTTTTTCTGTTTCTTAGTTTTCCTTTGGCGGACGCCCCCTCCCCGCACAGCTGGACCTTCCTGGTTCAGCTGTGCTTTCTGTGAAACTCTCAGTCCTCAGCGCTTCCAATTGCTGTTCTCCTTGTGGGGTTGGGACCAGCCGAGCCGGACTCAAAGGGCACCCCGTCCCGTATACTCCGCGCTGAGAAGTGCCATGCCGGGGCGCCGGCAAAACAGCCACGCCAGCCAAAAAAGTCACGCTGGCGACCTGTGTGGCTCCTCCGCCGGGAATCTCCCAGTCTGTGGGCAACAAAAATTCGTCTGAAAGTGCGGCGTCCACTCGCTCTCTGCACTCCCACTGGGAGCTACAATCCTGAGCTGTTGTTAATCGGCCATCTTGGATCTCTCCCAAATCCTATAGGTATTTCACAAGGAAACTTAGCTTCCTCCTCAGTTTAAAGGACTCAAAGGACTCACCAGGAAAAAGAGGGTAAAATAAAAAGACACAAAGTCCTCTAGCAATTATTGGGAACTCATCTTCTTAATATGTGAACATCCCTTGTACTTTTTAAAATGCTTTTCAAAAAACACTTTCACAAGTTCTGCAGTCTAAAGATCAGCCAGATGTGAAACAGATTATTTTACTTCAAAATATCATTTCCATTCAGACAAAAATGTGTATTAAAAGACTATTATATGTCAAATGCTGTTAGATGCTAAATATTCAAATAAAAATAATACATTGGTCCTGTTCTGCAGATGCTTACAATTCACAGAAGGAAACACAAGTGACAAGACAACAGCAGGTTCAGAAGGATACGTGCAGATTTGTGGGCACATGCAAGATGCGATCAAACAACTCGTCAGAGAAGGCTTCCTGGGGAACAGATGGCTTCAATGTAGGCATTCAGAAAACAGGGCAAAAGCCATTTCTTACAGGGAGAAGACAGCCTGACTGGGAGAAGACACTGAGTTCACCGTGGGGCTAGTGCACTTAGGAGATCTGAAAGTCATTTAAGGAGAAATAATACATAGACATTTCTGTATGATGGGTGGTCTCAGGAGAGGAGTTTAGGCCAGAGAACTGAGAGTCATTATGTGCAGGTGCAGGTTAGATGAGATTTTCCAAGAAGAGTGGCAAAAATCAGAATTGCAGAGATCTCAGGGTATGATGAGAGAACATGATAATTAAGAGGTGATTTAAAGGATGATAAGGAGGATCCAGAGAAATAGGAGAAAAATAAGGACAGGGTAGTTCATCAGAAAGAATTGATTACAGTGCAAATGTTATTAGTAATTCAAGTCAGAGGCACTGAGAAGAACCCACTGGATTTGACCTTCTGCAGAGGTTCCTGATGGCCAAGATGAGAGGATCTGCAGGGATGTACTGGACACAGAAGCTTAGCTCCAAGTGTGAGGATACAGAGAGAGTGTCTCTAGGGTAGGATGCAGGCAAGGTTGTTTTTTATCAGTTGGTCTCCTCTTATGTTTTTAAGGTAAAGGACATGTTTAAATATTAAGAGACAAGGAACCACTGGGAAGGGAAGCTCTGAAGAGACAGCTGAGCTAAATAGGAATTTCTACCAAGAATCCTAAAAAATATTCAGATCTGTGAAGATATGCCCATTGTGGTGTTTATTAGGACATAACATTAGAAATAACCCAGGTGACCATGAACAGTGCAATAGATACTTCTGGTTCTCCCCAGCCTCACCTCCTCTTTATTCTACACATCTTCAATAAAACTGTCTGAGGCCAGTGTGCATCTTGTATGTCATGGATTCTAACCTTCCCCATCACTAGATTTTGGGACGACAGCATCATGCACAGGATTGATGCCATTCTCCCTGATGTCAGCTACAGGAAGAAAGAGTGTTCTCCACATGCTATCTCTGGTTGAGTCCATGTGGCTATCCAAAGTCTATGCCTCCCCTGTAGTCTTGGATTTCTCAGGACCTGAATCACAAGGCTTACAAGACCATGCAACACTGCTGTCTTGAGAGAGGAAAGCTTGTGACCACCCACAAAGACCCAGGAAAGTCCCTAGGGTCCTAGGAGAGAGGAAGGACAAAGGAACATTCTTAGCACTTTCTCTCCTAATACAGAGCTCATAGCTTGGAGTTCCTGTGAAGCAGCCACAAAAGGCAGAGGCTGGGGATCCTGGATAGATAGGAGGGGTGCAGGGGTCCTGCAGGGATCTGGGAAAGGCAATGTATGACCCTCAGAGTTGGGTCTGGAATTCAAACTTGGCTTGTTCATCTGCTGTGTAACCTTGGAAAATGTATTCATCTTTTTGAGCTTCAGTTTTTTTCAAAATAATTTCTAAATAAAGAGAATAATTTCGAAATGAAGGGAATAATATCTTCATTGAAGCTTCCTGTAAGATGTAAATGGGGAAAGAAACTATGCAGGTGTTTTATAAATTCTGGCTGCTATTGCTGGTATGATTATGAGGGCCAGAGGGAACACAGACTATCATGAAGGCCAGATAGATCAGTGAGCCCCTAAAATCTCTGATTCCTGAAGCAACAATTGATGTGAGCCTCCCCCCATTCACCCCAATGCTCTTGCGTCCTCCTGAGCACTCACCTTTGATGGCCCCAGCTCCTCGGAGACTCAGCAGGAAAGCCAAGGAGAGGGCTCTCAAGATCACAGCTCTGATCTGGAAGACTCTGTCTTCAGGACACATGCTGTGGGTCTATAATTGAGGACTGTGAGCACAGGAACAGTGATGAGGAATGGAGGCCGAGTGGAGGCAGATGAGACTCTGAAACTGTGGCTGTCTAGCACTTGGAAATGATCAAAATGGGTGGAGAGGAGTCAGCAGGGCGGGCTTCACCAATCAGAGAAATCATAGAGCTGACATTCTCTGTTGCTGGGTAAAGAGGATGCTGGAAGGTGCCCGGAAGAGATGGGAGAATTTTAGGTACCAGTGTGGTCAAGAGTGCTCCAGTTCGCAGTTCACTTTCAGAGTTAGAGAAAGAGACCTAAAAAGATAAGTCACACTTTCTTCTGATGGCAAATGTTTTCCATTATGTTCCTTCTCCCAACCCCCACCCTCATCCCAGACAGTCAGATGATCTTTGATGTTTTTGGGTCACCATATTTTAAATAATGTTTTATGTTATGCTGTCAAGTTTACAAAAATATTCTGCTGATAATTAACAATGAATGAGCTGTCTAATAAAGTATATAATTAATCTTTCTTTCAGGTCCACTTCCCTGAAACATCTCCTTTTTATTTAATCATTTCTGCAGAAGTGCTATAATTTCTATTTACAGGTTTTAATTAACTTGAATAAAGTTGATCTTTAAGTATTTATCTATTCCTGGTTACCTTTGTTAGTGAAATTTCTACATAATTTTTATTCAGATTTCTTAGTATTTGTCTTTTCCTGGTATTTAAACTGTAATAACATTTTAATATTTAAATTACTAGTCAAGCTATTTCATTTTCACATAAAAATACCCAGGACAGCATTACCTATGGTAACAATGTGCACTCATATTTTGATCTTGGTTTTAAGAAGGATCTCTCTAATGCTTTTCTGTTACAGGTAATGTTCATTTTTAAATTGTGTATTCTCTTACCATATTTAAGAAATTACTTTTCTAGTCTCATTTTAAGTATTTCAATTTTGAGCTATTTCTTTGATTCTCATAGATAAGGTCACAAAACATTTAATATTTAATGTAATGATGAAGTACATATATTACATTGCTATTTTTTCTTGTTTGTGGTAACCTTACCTTCCATAAATAATAATTACTAACAGATTAGTACACAAGAGATGCTGTTATTAGTACTTTGCAGGCATTACCTAATTTAATACTCACATTAAGCCTGAGGGAGGTATTATTAATGTCTACTCTAAAAATAAATTACCTGAGACATTGAGGAGTTAGGTATTTGTCTAATTATCTATGGCAGGAAAGTGACAAGAAGAAGAGTCCAACCCAAGCAGTTACTAAGAAAACTGAGCTTTCCTCCACAATCTTCTCCTGGCCCCTCAATCCTACTGGACACCTTCTATTACATAGTTATTTTCTTCTCTTGCATTTTACATGCTAGCCTTCTATTTACATTTTAATATCTAGTTAAAGAAATGATGCCAAGTTGATTTTTCTTAGAAATTAGAATTGATGGTCCAACAGGATCACATTTATAGGTGTCTAAAGTAAGAAGTAATGTTCTTTGAAAGTTTGTAAAAATACTCCCTATAAACAAAATAGAATCAGATTCTTTGAAGGAAGTGGGGTCTTTGATGGTTTTTTTTCACTTTCTTCTTTACTTACTGGTCAAATTATATTCTCTGTGGACTTTCTTTTTCCAAAGCAATTTCAGACCTATTGATCTCATTTGATGTTAAGAGCTTTGCTATAAGGCAGGTTATATCATTCCCATATTGAAGACGAGGAATTGAAATCCAAAAGAAGCAACATCTTTAAAGCTGCTTACTGACATGGTAGGGTAGGTGGTGTGTCCATGCTCCTGGTGTAAGGTTCCTAGACTGAGCCCTGCTGACCCTGTTGACAGCCCTGTGGAAGAACCTGGTATCCCCTGCGCATCTCAGGACTCACAGACCTTTGGGAGAAAGTAAGTATGAATGTGTGCTAATTTTAAACACACCCTTGGACAAAGGGAAGACAGACAGACTCCAGGCCCCATTTGAGTTCTGGGATGGGTACTCTAATCCCTCTAAATCATGCCACTGAGTGACTTTTTACACACTGAGATAGCACTTCTTCCATGGTCAATAGACCATGTCTTGTGGGTGTGTGAGGTGTGGCAGAATTGGAGAAATTATAATCCCCATAGATGGGGCAGCAGAATATCTGAGATCACCTTTAGAACAAAGGAAACACATCATCTCCCCAAACCTCATGACCTATCTGACTGCTTAAAATGAGTATCACTGTCCTCCATCTGTCATCTTAAGTGCATCACAGGCCTTATATTTTCAGACCTTTCACACTAACCATCTGCCTGGTGAGTGATGACTCATACAAAGCTCAGTGTCCATTGGCTCTTTTCTCAGACTCTGTCCAATCCCAGGGTCACAGAAGACTACTTGGGTTCATGGTCTCTAATACTTCAGACAGGAGCTCCCCTTAGTGAGTCCTTCTTTTCCTGGCTGCATCTCTTTTCATTTTGCCACCTTTTTCCAGCTCCATGATGGTTCTGCAGGTTTCTGGGCCCCCCCAGACAGTGGCTCTGAGGGTGTTACTGATGGTGCTGCTCACCCCTGTGGTCCAGGGCAAGGCCACTCCAGGTAAGCGCAGAGCTGCTATTTCTAGAGGGTCAGACTCAGGGAACAATTCCTAGGGGACTTTAGGGACCAGACTCTGAGACAGGCTTCGGGGGGTCCTGCCCTAAGCCAGTGTCCTCCCTTCCCAGCTAGAGAATGAGGCTCATCCCCTATAGGATAGATTGCTAACCTACAGCACTATTCTCTCTCCAAGGACAAGGGTACAGCAAATAGAGAGAAGTGCCCGGTGGTCAGTATGCTTGTCTTTGGGGAAATGAGGCCAAGAGGTCCAGGATAACCTTAGATGGACAAGGTTTGCAGAGAGAGAGGTTGGCAAGTGCAGGCTCCTGGGAGTGCTCAATCTGCATTCCAGCCTGGAGGGTCTCAGGCAGAGAGCCCTTAGCTGGAGTGTCCAGGCTTTGAGGATCACTGAGGATTTAGTGCTTACGGATAATGCCTCTCATTCTCCAGGGTGCAGCAGGAGCCCATGCATCTTGGACAATGAAGGCAAGATGGGAGGGAGGGAGGGAAGGAGGAAGGGGGACAGGTTCTAGCCTCTGAAGGCACTCTCATTAAAGGTACTTCTCCCAGTCTCCCCAGAACTTGGTTAGAGTATTAGGGTGGGTTGAGACTTGTAGAGACTTGTAGAGATGAGGATGAGCGACTGCGTGAAAGGGATTGAGTGTAGGTTATCAGACAGCCAAGGAAGCAGTAACCAAGTGAAGAATCTCTTCTTCCCACTGCCTTCCTGTGGCTGGTGTAATATTATGGCTTCTATGACCCATTGTTTTTCTCTCAGGATACTCTTATCTTTCTAGTCCAAATTTACACCAACACCCAGAGAGGAAGGACTGCAAAGTAGATGCCTTAGTTTCCCACTGACTTCCACCTTTCCTGCTTAGATCTTTCCTCCTAGATCCCTCCACAGCCCTCCTAGGACACACCTAGAAGATACTGACATCATGTTACCTTGTCGTTTTTCAGGGTAACAATGTTGGAATCTCCTGAGGACAGCCCCTCAATCCCTAAAACCTCTTATCTATTACCTCGGGTTCATTGTCTGGGAAGGGGTGGAGAACTTGCATTTGTAATCACAGGGAGTGCTAAGAACTAACCAGCCGACAATGACTCAGCCCTGGGAACTGGAGAGGGGTGAGGCTGGGGAGAGAGGAGCTGGAGCAGCGCTGGTGACACTGAACGGTCCCCAGCAGGAGGTGAGGGGACGCAGCACCCCATCCCATAGACAGAGCTGCTGTGTAAGATGAGGGGCAGTGTTGGGAGCCACCAAGGAAACTCAGAGTAGAGGAGAAGAGAGCAGAGGGGGGCAGTGAACAGGTGGAGGGGCAAAGGCTGGGTTGAGGTTGGTAGTGGGAATGAGATGAGGCAGTGGAGCCATGTGACAGGAACTAAGCTCCCTGCATAGAATGAATGTTCAATCAAAACCTGCTGGAGGGAGAGCTGGAGCCATAGGGGAGTGGGTAGAGTGGGCAGGGCCGATTCCACCATGCCCTGCATGCTCCTCCAACTCCACACACATCCCCATCCTCAAACAGGGCACAAGAGAAAGGCCCTTAAAGAGGCTAGGGGAGAAAAGCTTGGCTGAGGAAGCTAGAGGTTTTCAATATATTCTGTTCTGAGTGAGAGACGAATTCATTCAGATCAGTAATTTTCAAACTGTGCTCTGGGCAGCTGAATTGTTAAGGGTTCCACAAACAGGATAAAGTCTCTTATATTCGAAACCAAAGGTTTCAAATTACACCACAGAACCCCTTATCGCTTATGTTTACTTGGCAGTAGAAATCCATTTAAAAAGCTAAATGTTAATTTTAAAAATATACCTAAGATGGGGTAAATGAAAAAAGAATCAAGTGTTGCGCAAAGAAAAATTTCAAAATTCTTATTCTTGAGTGAAAAATATTCTCTTACTGGCGAATGAGAAGCAGAAACAAAGACTAACAAACAAAAATGGGATGTCCACACTCAGAGCCGGGCAATTGAACAGGGAGGGGTGGGTGGGTGGGTGACAGACGAGGAGGAATCTGGCTCAAGGTGCTTGGGGGTGCTGGGCCTGGGAGTTAAGGGGGCTGCGGCCCAAGGCTCCAGGAGAAGAGGCAGATCTGGATGTCTGAGTGAAGACCTGGGATCTGCCTTAGCAATAACAATGGACACGAAAGGTGGACTCCACGGTACCCCTGAGCCCAGCCCCACCCCTTCTCTACTATCCTCTGCCACCAGCTGTGCAGCTACTGTGAGGGGTGAGATTAATAAACTGGAGAAGTTAATTTGCAAAGCATGAGACAGATGTGTGGAACAATCACAGCACCTTAATTTCCCCAATGTGCCCAAGAACAGAGCAGGCCTGAAGAGACTCAAACAGAAAGGAGCATGCGTCGTGTCACTGATACTTCTCTGTAGACACACACCTGCCAGATACTGCTCATGAGCTCCCTAGGAAGAACAGCATGTGGGAAAGGGTGCCAAAGTTCTTTGTGTAAAAATTACTTCAATGCTCTCTTCCTCAGTGCTGTCAACAGAAGTGGCAGCCATCTTTTCCTCTGCATCATGGCCTCCCTCATGAAGCCCGAGATCCTCAAAAAGAGGACTAAGAAGTTCATGCAGCACCACTCAGACTGATACGTCAAAATGAAGCATAACTGGCGGAAACCCAGAGGTGTTGACAGCAGGGTTTGTAGAAGGTTCAAGGGCCAGATCTTGATGCCCAACATTGCTTATGGGAGCAACAACAACAACAACAACAACAACAAAAACACATGCTGCCCAGTGGCTTCCGGAAGTTTCTGGTCCACAACATCAAGGAGCTGGAAGTGCTGCTGATGTGCAACAAATCTTACTGTGCTGAGATCACTCAAAAGGTTCCTCCGAGAACTGCAAAGCATCACGGAAAGAGCCACCCAGACGGCCATCAGAGTCACCAACCCCAATGGCAGGGTGTACAGCGAAGAAAATGAGGAAAAAGCTCAAGTCCACCTTTTGTGTTTAAATAAAACCTTAAAAAACTGCCCAAAAAATTACATCCACGCCTCTAAACCCAAAGGACTCCACCCCCACAGGTCTCTGGTTGTTGTGGTGATTTTCATTGATTAAGACATTTTCCACATTTTTTGACACCAAGTCTTTCTGAAGCCATGTTTGAAAATTAACTTTCAGGATACAGTCTTCCTTCCTTCCTTCCTTTTTCTTTCTCTCTCTCTCTTTTTCTCTCTTTCTCTGTTCAAGCGATTCCACTGCCTCAGCCTTCGGAGTAGCTGGGACTACAGGCACGTACCACCATGCCCAGCTAATTTTTTTTGTATTTTAATAGAGACTGGGTTTCACCATGTTGGCCAGGATGATATCAATCTCTTGACCTCGTGATCTGCCTGCCTCAGTCTCCCAAAGTGCTGGGATTACAGGCATGAGCCACAGCGCCCGGCCCAGACTGTTTCTTATACCAAAGTTGAAGAAGGTTCTAAGAAATATATTTCTACATTTTCTACGTGCAAAAGAACAGGAGCAAGTTGAGGAATTCTCGAGACATTGGCAGAGGAGAACACCTAGTTGTGATAAAGAGAAAGAAGAAAGGGAGGGCTTCCTAGAGCAAGTGGCATTTGAGGCAAGACTGACATCAGGATGGAAATGTCAGGCAGGGAGGTAGGTAGGGGAGCAGCTTCGCCCTCCATGTCCCCAGCTCCTCCCGCCCCTGCTGTTTCTCCCAGCGACCCCAAGTGAAACGTCTCCCCCTCTTCCTCCAGCCCCCAGCAGAAGGGACTGCCCTCCCCTCAGTGCTGGCCCCTCCCTAGCGATCACGCAGGCCCCCTGAGCAGTGAGTCTCATTCTTTTCAGTAAATCCTCTCGCTGCTGGTGAGAAAACTGAGGCCTGGAGGGGCTCTGTGACCTGCCTAGAACCACAGAACTCGGTAGTAGGAAAACTGCTATTTTAAAATCCAGCCCTGAGTGGGAAGATTTGGGAAGAATCGTTAATATTGAGGGGGGCGGGGGGAGGAGAGGATTAGGTGAGAGTGCGCCCCCGCTTCACGGCTGCCCCCTCCCTGCAGAGAATTACGTGTACCAGAGATTGTTTGAATGCTACGCGTTTAACGGGACACAGCGCCTCCTGGACAGATACTTCTACAACCGGGAGGAGTACGTGCGCTTCGACAGCGACCTGGGGGAGTCCCGGGCGGTGACGGAGCTGGGACGGCCCGATGCCGAGTACTGGAACAGCCAGGAAATCCTGGAGAAGATGCGGGCCGAGGTGGACAGGGTGTGCAGACACAACTACGAATTGGAGGAGCCACTCATCCGGAAGCGCCAAGGTGAGTGGGGGCTTTGGGCCGGGGGTCGTAGGGCAGCCGCGGGGGCTGGGCCCAGAAAGCAGGGGCAGCCGGGCCGGCCTAAAGGACCTTAGTGCCAGGAGAGAAGCGGACTTTGGGCTGAGGATTGACCGGGGAGCCCATCCGGAGCATGTCAGGGGAGCAAGCTGGGGGGCCTGCACCCGGCTGAGCATGGAGTGAGGAGGATGGGGGCAGAGAGACCTCCGGAACGCTTTCAGTCCTGTCAGCTGACTGCATGTAGGGTGAGGAAAGGAGGCCACAGGACAGCGTGCAGGGCTGTGGTGTGGAGATGGTGGTGGAGATGGCACAGCAGGCCACACAGAGAAGAAACCTGCAGGGAGGCAGCTGGATTTGAGATGCTTGAGAGGCCAGATGGATGGTCTGATGGGCAGATAGAGAGAGGGGTCTGCAGCCAGGGACGGGCCTGGGCTACATGAGACCACACAAGGAGAGGGGACCCAGGGGGAAGAGCAAAGGACTGGATCCTGGGAACTGGACAGTTGTGATTTGGCCAAGAGAGAAAAGCCTGTGAAGGAGACCTAAAACCTAAGTGCAGAGAGGCCCACAGAGATGAGTCCTGGAAGCTGAGGGGAGGGGCCTCAGCAGCACAGTGGACGGCAGGGCCAGTGACTTGGGAAGGTCAGAAAACAGAAGATGGAAAGTGGGTTTGGAAACCAGGGAGAGCAGGTCGGCTGCAGCCGTGGGAGCTGGAATGGCAGGGAGTAAATGAGGCTGAGTGCGGAGCATCCTCCTCCGGGCTGAGAAAAATTTTACTTGTCTTGGGTTCCCCATGGCTGGCACAGGGCAGTGTCTGAGCTCATTCGTCCTTTCCTTCAGGAAGTCTGGGTGTAAAGGGATGGAGAGAGGTGAGATGTGGGCAGTAAGAGGATTTCTCCAGGATGGGACAGGAGAGGCTTGGAGCTTTGGCGTCTGCCTGTGAACATGTGGGGTGGGGAGCCAGCTGCACCAACCTGAGGGACCTGAGGGAGCATCAGGGCATGAGGGTGAGCCCTAGACCTTTGTCCTAGAAAACGAAAAAAATGAAGGGAGAAGGAGGAAGCTGGGAGATCGCACCTTTGATCCTCTTGTTCCTGGAAAATGGAAGGAAGTTCACCTGCCAGGAGGGAGAAGGTGGACACATTGGGTGGGGATGAGGGGAGTGACATGAGTTTAGGAAAGTTGCTGAGGTAATAGTTGAGAGAGGTATGCAAATAAAAGTAATGCAAAAACGTTTCTAAGACTTTGTAGAGGCACAAATCAGCAACATGGCAGCAATTCTTTTCCAGTAATCAGCTGCCAGATTGCAGAGAGCCCTGATGCCAGTCTAAGGAGTGTGGGTTTCTCCTCTAGGCCAGCAGGTCCCCAGCCTCACTGCTCAGAAGACTCCTGGAGATCCTCTGTGATGCACAGATGCCCAGACTCACTGCCCCGAGACTCAGATTCCCTGGGTGGGGAGGTCTGGGGATCTATGTTTGTATTCAGCTCCCTAGACGTTCCCATATAGCCAGATAAGTATTGTCAGAAAACTGAAGATTTCTGAAAAATGAAAAAGAGTGTTGGGTAGAGGAGGGACCAGAGGCAGGGAGATGAGGCAGGAAACTGCTGTTATTGTCAGAGAAATTGTAATGAAGGCATGAATTAGAACAGGGAAATCACAGAGGCAGGGTGTAGGGCTGAGGGCCCCACAGGGTCGTGGGGTGTCCCTTATGCTGTGCTGAGGTACAGGATCCGAGAAATAAAGAGACAGGACACAGAAGTACAAGGAAAACGCAGCTGGGCTCTGGGAGCCACACCACCTATAAGCAGAGACAGGCGAGGCCCCGAATGTCCAGAAGTGTGAGTATTTATTGTGTATAGGTTAAGGGACAGGGCAGTGAGTGAAATCATCTTTAAGGATAGTGATAGGGTCAT
The DNA here is from genome assembly GCA_963573385.1 of Cacajao melanocephalus. Lineage (NCBI taxonomy): Eukaryota > Metazoa > Chordata > Mammalia > Primates > Pitheciidae > Cacajao > Cacajao melanocephalus. The sequence continues at coordinate 11,814 of CAUYLG010037904.1, forward strand.
GAGCAATAAAACAAGGGGTCACCCCCATTAGGTCTCCTAGGCTAGGAGGTGGACAGTGCACAGCAAGGGGTCCATTCCAATTAGGTCATCGAGGCAAGGGCCATGTGCAGTAAGGGGTCCACGCCCATTAGGTCACCGAGGCATGGAGGTGGGTCCTGCGCAGTGAAGAGGGTGCAGTGTGCAATACCTCTATCTATGGGTAGCTACTTCTAAGAAGATTTATGGGGGAATGCTTTAAGTCACACAGCAGAGACAGAGCTGTCAGGGTCTACTGCCACCAACTAGCAGCTTGCAGTGAGTTCTATAGGAAGATGCTTTTCAAGCAGCACAGTAACAAGAGCTGATAAAGTTCATAGTCACCAAGGTGCGATTGCCGGTCTGAGGGCAGCCTTCCACAAGAACTGGAGCAAGGTCCTACAACTCCTTTATCAGGAGGAGTGGCTCTCGCCCCAGGTCTGCCATACAGCGGGTATCTTTACGATACTGAACACTGCCGCCTGGGCCATGGATTCTTGTCCTGGTATAACTGTTTTT
>CAUYLG010037905.1:0-13071 GCA_963573385.1 Cacajao melanocephalus
ATTCTAGCCTGGGCAATAGAACAAGAATCTCGTTCTCTCTCCCTCTTTCTCTTCCTCTTTCATTCTCTCTTACATTCTTTTTTTTCTTTCTTTCACTCTCACTTTCTTTCCTCTCTTTTTCTTTCTTTCAAAAATAATAAATAAATAAATAAATAAAATAAAATAAAAAATACAGGACTAAAATCAATGAATTAAAACACAATAGAGAATGTCAATGAAAAGAAAAGCTGTTTTTTGAAAAGATCGATAGAACTGATAAACCTCTAGTGGACTGATCAGGAAAACAGAAAAAAATACGCAAATTGTCAATATCAGGAAGAAATATCATTATGCATCAGTCAGACATAAGTATAATGAGAATATACTATGAATAAGCTTATGTCAATAAATTTAACAACTTAGGGGAAATGGACCAATTCTTTGCAAGGCCAAAAACTACCAAAGCTCACTCCAGAAGAAATTAACTACCTCAACAGTCCTTTACCTATTAATTTGTAGTTAAAATCCTCCCACAAAGAAAACCCAAGTGGCTCAAGTGGCTTCACTGAAAATTCTACCAAACATTTAAAGAAGAAATTGTGCACAAACTTTTACAAAAATAGAAAAAAAGAAAAGGAAACCATTTTCAACTCATTTTATGAAGCCAGCATTACTCTGAGAGCAAACAAGATACATTATAAAAACAGAAAATTAGAGATCAGTGTTCTGTATGAACATAGATGAAAATAAATTCTTAATAAACTATTAGCAAGTCAAACCTGGAAATACATAAAAAAGATAATTAATCATGACCAAATGGAGTTTATCTTAGGAATATAATGTTGGTTTAACATTCAAAACTGAATTAATGTAATTCATTATATTAACAGATGAGAAAAGGAACCCATATAATCAGCCCATTGATGCAGATGAAGCATTTACCAAAATTCAAAATCTATTTATGGTAAAGACTCAAGCCTACTAAGATGCCAAGAACATAGTCTGGGTAAAGGCAACTATAGAAAGAAATCTATAACTACCTTTATACTTAATGGTCAAATACTAAATGCTTCCCCCCTAAAATTGACAATAAAGCAAGGATGTCTGCTTTCACCACTTCTATTCAATATTTTACTGGAATTCCTAGCCAGCACTTCAATGAAATAAAAAGAAACAAATGTTTCCATGTTGGAAAGGAAAAAATAAAACAGTCTTTATAGATTATCTGCATGGAAATTCTAAAGAACTTAGAAAAGAATGTACAAACATCTAAATTTAACAGTGTGGCTAATATAAGGTTAATGCACAAACATCAGTTTTATTTCTATAATCGGCAACAATCAACTGAAAATTGATAATAAAGTAATGATATAATTTAGAATAGCAATCAAAAACATGAAATACTTGAGGATACTTTTAACAAAATATTTGCAAGACATGTACACTGAAAACTACAAAATATTTTTGAGAGAAATTTAAAAAACCCCAAACAAATACAGATACCATGATTGTGGATTAGAAGATACAATATTATTAAGAGGTGAATTATCCTCAATTCGATCAACATATTTAGCTTAATTCCAATCAAATCTAGCAGACTTTTTTTACAGATAGTAAAAGCTGACTCTCAAATTTTTATGTATATACAGAGGACCTAGAATGGCCAAAAGAGTTTTGAAAAAGTAAAGCAAAGTCCAAAACTTATGATACCTAATTTTAAGACCTAATATTAAGCCTCAGCATTCCATTCGGGTGGTTTTCCATAAAGCTAGAAATGTAGGTTAGTACAATAGCAGCTGATTAATTAATTTTTCAAGGTGGGTGCCAAGACAATTCAATGGGGAAATGATCTTATCAACAAATGGTGATGGAATAGTTAGATTCCCTTGTGTCAAAAAAAAAAAAAAAAAAGAGAAAAAGGAGAATCTCAACGTTTACCTCAGACCATATTCACAATTTAACTTCAAGAAGATCATAGACTTAACTAACTATAAGATTGAAAACTATAAACTGTAAGTGCAAGAATATAGAAAACCTGGAATTCTTATACATTGTTGGTGTTAATGAAAATGGTACAGCCACTTTGGAAAACAGTTTTGCAGTTTCTTATAAAATGGTGTCCTTAAAAGACTCACTGTGCCCATTCTGGTTTTGATTTTTTTTTTTAGAAAAAAATGTCTTCTTCAGCTTTTCCTTGGAACTATAAGTTCTTCTACATTTCCTTCTATTAAATTCTTCCATTTTGCCTAAGTTACTGGTATCAGTATACTTAGTTAATTTACCAGACTGTTGCTTTCAACTGAAGACCCTAAGCTTTAAAATCCCATTATTATCTCAAGTGACTTTTTTTTTTTTCCAAGTGGAAGGTGCATCTAATCCCCTGAGCCTGTCAGACCCAGAGTTCTATGTCTACAAGGACCTTCGTCTTCACTCCCCATCAGCAATGTGCTGCCACTGGCACACTTGGATCTCAGCATCACCTGGATATCCTCTTACTCCAAAATTATTCATTCAAGTATGTCACTTTCCTCCTCCCTGTTTACTAGTTTAACTAATTCCATAGTCTCCCCTTTCCAGATGTGGAATTTTCCATAATTCTTTTAAGAATGAGACCCTACTCAGCTCTATCTCCCCTGACCCCCATACCTACCATCACGAAGTCCACATCAAATCTAGCTCAGGAATATAGATCTCCAGTTTTATGCCGGGATCAGCAGAGGATCAGGGAAGGGAATCCAGGAAACTTGTGTTTTCAGCCTTACCATACATAACCTTCAAAGACATTTGGAGTTTCAAATCCTTGGCTTTTCCAAGGGTCCACAGTAGGAATTGGCTTCTTTTTGGTTCATCTCCTCTTTCCAATCTTTACCTTGGAAATTTAGGTTTCCAGGCCAGCAAGGATAGTTACTGATATCTAGTTTATAATGTATTACCATCTCTATGGTCATCATTTCTCCCTATTTCTTCATTTTTAATTTTGCATTTAAAAATATTTTAATTACCATTTAAATGAGATTACAGAAGAGAGCAGAGATAAATAAGTGTATAACTTAACATGTTTACCAACTCTGTAATTCCTTTGCAGACTTTCCAGACTAGAAAACCTCTTAATGCTGTCTAGTTGACACCTCTATTTCCTTCCTCTTGTACTGTCAACTGTATAATGAATACATTTTCTCCCTTATTCACCAAACCGGGTTATTTGAACATCAAAGAAAGTAAAGTATTTGAAGGATTACACAAATTATCAAGTTTCATGCAAATATGGGCTACTATATGTTAGCAATTATTGTTTCATCTTCCAGTTTTTATTGAGCATCTAATAATGATGGCACTGCGACAGTTAATAGCTATTTAGCATCTGCCGTCTGCTAGCTATTTTGCTAAAAGCCATGATTTTAAGGATAAAGAATAAGAAATGGCTCTCATTCTTAAATATATAAAATCAAGGAAAGGAAACAAACTCATAACAAAGACATGCCTTATATTTATTGTATTTATTATAAATATTTTCATAGTTTATAACATATATAACATAATAGTACTATAATACATGTTACATATACTCCAATAGAGTTTCATAAGCACAGTACCCACAAAAGAAAAAGAAAGTGTCCAGAGGCAGAGAAGGTCTCAGAAAGCTGATCATATTTGATCTATCTCATGAAAAATTAGCAGAAGTATTCCAGGGGAGAAGTGAGAAGGTAGGAAGAAGTTTGTGCAAACACTCAGAGGCATAAAAAATTATGCAGCAGCTGCAAGTTTCACATAGCTACATTGTAGAGTGCATGCAGGAAAGTGGAAGGGCATGAGGATCCAAAAAATGACTGAGATGGCCTGTGCTGTGAAGGTGCTCTATGATGTCTGAGACCAGTGAGAAGCAGTCTTGTTTATATGTTTATAAGAACCTCTAATAAGGAGTTTAGATTAATTTCACATTTAACAACTCTTAGAAATTTGTTTCTTACCTGTAGCATGAGACTATCTAAAGCAGTTTAATTTCAACATTTGTTGTTCTATCTTTACTGGATAGTTGACCACTGTTCTTGATTAACCACAGTCAAAGAGCAAAAAGAGAAACGTCTACATTCCATAATAGTGTTTAAAAATGATTACATAGCCAAAAAATGAATCTTCACCCTAGCTTTTCTCTGCTGAATACTTCCTAAGTCTTTAATAATCTGTTAACTTCAATGTGAAGTATGATTACTTCTCTCCTCTGAGGCCTCCAAATGCCCCATGTTTCCTTTGGTTGAGAGAATTCAGAGCCTGATACAAGCCCAAGGACAGGTCTGTTCCCTACAGACTACAAATGACAAATTTGGAATTAAAGAGATATTTCCTACTCATAATCAATATAATATGAAGACTGCTATGAAATGCATTAGTAGGTTTCTGAGCTGTGGTTTCTTCAAGATGCACTAAATAAATTCTTAGGTGTTTACAAGCTGCTATGTGCTGGAATTTAACATGTACAGTGCTATTTAAAATCTGCAGATAACTAACAGGTGAATAATTTCATCCCACCAGAATTTAACTATGATATCTAGAGACCAGTGTTAGCGATATATTAAAGCACTTGTATTTTCATAAGGAGGGATTTGATCAAAGAGTAAAAGACTTCAGAGTATCCTGAGAATACACAGAACATCAAATGTTAACAATGAATGTTTATCTACCATAAGGTTAATGGTTTTCCCTGGAGACCATTTCAATTAGTAGTTCATAGTGTGCCATTTCTTATAAAGTGTATTAGGACTGTGTGATTTTAATGACACTCATCATATCAGGTCACTTCCTCTGAGGCCTTGTAAAGAGCCAGATGTTCTTTTCACCTGTGCTTTTGCAGTTGAATTCTAAATGACTATTTTCCTGTGAGTAAATTCTCTGGAATCGATACAGAACCATCAACATAAACTGCCATAACCTAGGTTTTCTTACTGGCCTATGATAAACAAAAATCCTCTGGGAATGCTGCTTATAATGTCACATCTGAGGAGAATATTACTAGCTGAATTAAAAGGAAAACCTTTGTTTCACATAAAGGTAGATCACACATGATTGCACTAGAATTTTATAGCCATTGTTTGAATGATAATTTATTTTAAGCTTATTCATATATATATATGTTATATATACATATGACTTATATATAAAAATTATATATATGTGTTTATATACATATAATTTTATTTCCAAGTGTTTTGCCTACTGGACAAGAGATGGTGATACCGACAAACCCTATATTTAGTAGTTTCTTTTGTAGTGCCAAGAAAAGATATGCTTTGGACTGTATTAATGAATTGATTATAGTTTTGGCAAAACTCTTGCAGCCAAACGTAAATGATCACGGTGTGTCTATATATCCCCATTTAAAAAAATTGCAATTTATTTGACAAAAGGCTTTTGAATTTCATAAAGAAGTAGCAATAACTAGTATATATATTACTTCAAAATATTTTTCCATTATAGTTAATTGATATTATACTATTAGCTCATTTTCCTTCTGCTATAAAGCACTCACCAATATTGGGTAATTTATAAAGGAAAGAGGTTTAATGGACTCACAGTTGAGCATGGCTGGGGAGGCCTCAGGAAACTTACAATCATGGCAGAAGGCTAAGGGGAAGCAAGGCACCTTCTTTGCGAGGTGGCAGGAAGGAGAAGAGCAAGCAAGCGTGGGAAAACTGCCTTATAAAACCATCAGATCTCGTGAGAACTCACTCACTATCACGAAAACAGCATGGGTGAACCGCCTTCATGATCCAGTCACCTCCCATCTGGTTCCTCCCTCAACAGATGGGGATTATGGGGATTACAATTCGAGGTGGGATTTGGGTGGGGACACAAAAAACCTAACCATGTCAGCTTGATCATTTCATGTCCAAACTACATTTTAGTACTATTTTTAAACAACACTCATTTATAGAAATGATTTCTTGCCTATCTAAATTCTTATAGTATTATGTTGAATTTCTATCAACAAAAGAATAAGAATGCTGCAGCATAGATGAATTGCCATTCTTTAAAGTCAATCATTAATTATCTTATGATATTTTTAATCCAAATACAAACAACTAATTTTTAAAGACTTTGGATTTTTGAACTAAATGATAACACAAGTTTGTATTCAAGAAGACTGAAAGAAATGAAAGACACTGGATGACTTAGGAGTCCAGAGTATGGAAGAAGTTCAAAAGTTGTTGATAAGTAAGTCTTCTAGCTAATAACCAGAAAGAGCAGTTAGTTGGATTTGACATTAAAGGCTTATACAACTAAACTTTATAAAAATGCAATGTTAGGCATATCTGGCCTAAGAATGGCTTTATACCAAAATCTCACTTATTATATTTATTTCCAGAAACTTTTGAATACAATAACCAAAAAACCCACCAAAAAACTCAATGCAGAAGTGCTACACTCTTGATCCACATACATCACCAAAAATTTAAAATTTAAATCATAGATAGAAAGACAATTTGTAAATCGTCAAGTCCAATCTTCCCTTCCTTTCATTGTACTTCCCCACACATACACCAAAATATAATTTACACTTCGGTAAACTTAGGTGAGAACTTTATAGTTGAGCCTGCAGAGAAACTAAGTGACTTGCTTAAGGAAGACAGAATAGTTTGTGGCTAAGAGTATGGCTGATTGGATTCAAATCTTGGCTTCCTCACTTACTAGCTGTGTGGCCTTGAACAATTCACTCGATTGTTTTTGTGCCTCAGGTGGCTTGTCTGAGAAATGGGAATAATAGTAGCCCCTAACTCAGATTGTTCTGAGATATAGGTAAGCAAGTCTGCATAATGCACTTAGCAAAGCGCCTGGTGTATAATATGTGCTCAATAAATATAATTTTAATTCTGTCTCTACAATAAATTAGTTGTGTGCTGTTAGGCAACTTAGTTTAAGCATTTTGTAACATTTATCATGATTTGTATTGCACAGTTGTTTATTGTTTATAGTCGTCTTCCCTATTGGACATAAAATTCCAGGATGGCAGAGACTTCATCTGTTTTAAACATTAACGTTTCATATGGTGGCTGGCACGTATTAAGTGCTCAACAATGTTTCTTGTTATGAAAATGATATTATTGTGGCCACAACCCAGATAGGGTTGTCAAAAGGATGAGATGAGAGAATGCAAGTAAAACACTTAGTACCATGTTGGGAACTCAACCAGTAACTACCTAAAAACTGTGTATGCTTGTCACTGTTGCTATCACCATAAGCCTCATAATTAGTGACAGAAATGCAGCTGTAACGAAGGTTTCCCAGTTCCCCACTAACAGTTAGCCGGTGATATTAACTAACTATATGTAAGGCAGAAGAAAAGTCTATTTTGCAAGGCTATTCTATAGTTGATAATATTGCTTGGCCACAAAATCTAAGGAAGAAATGTACTTTGCTTGGCTTGGGTAGCATTGTAACAACGTTATTAACAATGACAAGAGCAACAGCAACAACAGCAGCCTAAGTAGCCCAGATTTTAAAGTAAAGAGATATTTCAAAACCACCCGAATTTTGGTCTTTCTTGAAAAGAATAGGAGTTAGGCACAAAAGGCTAACACCCTCACCTGGCAGCAATTCAGTGGGAGCTCTGAGATGGCTTCCTCTATGGGGCACTTGCTTTTCAGTTTACACATGGCCCCTCGAGGCATTGGCATTTGGGACCCCTGATTTGGGTCTAGGCCTTTTCAGGATTAATGTGATTTTAAGGAATTTTGGATGTCTTTATAGTAATCATTTTGATCCATGTAAGCAACATTTGTGTGTGTGTGTGTGTGTGTGTGTGTGTGTATGTAGCAGAAAATACTTTTATTTCTATTGCCTTTTTCATCACTTCTCACCTTGTTCGTGTTTTCTACAGCATCTGATAGCAAGTGTCAAGAGAAATTTAAAATTATAGTTCATTTACTCTGGTTAAACATAAGGAAGCAAAAGCAATTACCAGAGTAAAATGATGGAATTAAAGATTCTTCTTGCAACCTAGTTAGGTATTTAGTGTTTGATGAGTGCTGGAAAAGATAAATACATTTTTTCAAGGAGGACTGTATCAATCTGCAATCATGAATAAAAGACTCTGAACATGATTTAGATACCAAACATATGGTTTGCAAACAAAATTAATCTTTATGCGGTAAGAGTTAGTTGACAATATACGGTACCTCTTTTTTGTTACTAAATTGGAAAATGTATTTTTAAATGGTGAATAAATTTCTTGCACCAACAACAGTTTTGTTTTTGGTTTTTCAATATATATATATTTTTTGCAAAGGAAACATGCTGCAAGATAGATGGCGCTTTAGAAGAGACCACACAGATGGTCTGTAGAAAGTCTTACAAATATAATCCCACATAAACAGAGTAAATGCATTCTTCATATGAGGATAAAATGTTAATTAGTTCGGTTTAATTACAGATTTGCTACATGCTAGAAGTTTAATTTTAATGGATTGCTGATTCAATTTGATAGATCATAAAAAATAACTGTGAGCCTGTTACTGATTGTTTTGCTGACTAACCTAACATGGAGGCCCTATGCAGCTTTAATTCACCTCTCATTCAAAATGTCCCTCATTCATAAAGAGCCCATCTAATGATCAAACATATTCAACTCATGCTCACATCAGAGATGCGGATCAGTCTTTCTTTAAAACAATCAGGTAGTCATGGTATTATCTTTCACAATACTTCATAAGAGAGACACAAATTAGTAGCGGTGTCTCTAATATGACATTCAGTAATGTTGCTGTAATTTTGGCCTCAAATATTTAAAAATATGATTTTAGGAGGGAGTTGTAGTTATTATGCATTTCTGATGAAGGCAGGAAAACAGGGAAGAGCTGTTAGTCACATCAGGAAGAGACTGAGGAGGAAAACTTTTGAATCGAGAGCATCTTAAGCTATTGGAATGAGTTATTTAAGGAAGCTGTGGGATCTCTTGCTAGGATTATGAAAGATATTGTTGGTGTGGAATAATGAAGTGTCATTTTGTTGCAAGGCTGTAGATTAGACTGGACCAGCTTTAGAAATACATTACAAAAATAATGATACTCCCAAACTTGTTTCTATTTTAATGAGTTTTTATCATTGGCATTTGCTCTTACCAGTGCTATCAATTCCTCCTAGCCTGCTCACCTCTTTCCAGTTCTAACAAACATCCATAATAATTCCACATCAACCAAGTTAACAGCTAAATAAACAACGGATACATTCAGTACTGATAGATATTATTTGTGTTGTGTCATTTGGTCATATCTATTTTATTTTTTTCCATTTTATTTTATTTTACATTAAATTCTGGGATATATGTGTGGAATGTGCAGGTTTGTTACATAGGCATACATGTGCCATGGTGGTTTGCTGCACCTATCAACCCATCATATAGGTGTTAAACCCCACATAAGTTAACTATTTGTCCTAATGCTCTCCCTTCCCTTGCCCCCCCGCCACACCCACCCAACAGGCCCTGGTGGGTGTATTATCCCTCTCTTTGTGTCTATGTGTTCTCATTGTTCAACTCCCACTTATAAGAGAAAGCATTCAGTGTTTGGTTTTCTGTTCCTGTGTTAGTTTGCTGAGATTGATGGCTTCCAGCTTCATCCATGTCCCTGTAAAGGACATGATTTTATTCTTATTTATGGCTGCGTAGTATTCCATGGTGTACATATATCTCATTTTCTTTATCCAGTCTATCATTGATGGGCATTTGGGTTGGTTCCAAGTCTTTTCTATTGTAAATAGTGCTGCAATAAACATACATGTACATGTGTCTCTATGATAAAATGATTTATATTCCTTTGCTTATATACCCAGTAATGGGATTGCTGGGTCAAATGGTATTTCTGGTTCTAGATCCTTGAGAAATCACTACACTGTCTTCCATAGTGGTTGAACTAATTTACACTCCCACCATCAGTTTAATTTCTCCACAGCATTGCCTGCATCTACTGTTTCTTGATTTTTTTAATAATCGCCATTCTGGGTCATGTCCTATTTTCATAGCTAGATTAGAATATTAGTCGCTGATGGTTTTCTGAAATTCTGTTATTTTATGAAGGAAAACTAAAGATCCATGACCAAAAAATTGTAATGACATCTCAGTAGATATAAGCACAATGTTTCATTTGTATTCACCAAGAAACATACGAAAAAAAGTGGATCAGAACTATTTCCAAAAGCAAGGGCTGAGAAGATCTGATATTCTTCCTTCAATTTTGTCAAAATTTCTACCCTTAAACCACGAAAAGATGTGTTTATTTGTTAGTGACCATGAAGTAAAAGGATTTACATTATTTCAGTGAACTCTAAATCATTTGACATTCAAGCATTTTATCTTAATGTAATGTAAAACATGACATGAAAAGAAAACCCAACTGTGTTTTCCCTATTTTCTTCCTTATATAGACATTTTCTTTTTGTTGTTGTGGTTATTTAATTAATTAATTTATTTTTGAGATGGTGTCTCACTTTGTTGCGCAGGCTGGAGTGCAATGGTGTGATCTCGGCTTACTGCTACCCCTACCTCCTGAGTTCAAGTGAGTCTTCTGCCTCAGCCTCCCAAGTAACTGGAACTACAGGCGCACACCAACATGCCTGGCTAATTTTTGTATATTTAGTAGAGACATAGTTTCATGCTGGAAAGGCTGGTCTGGAACTCCTGACCTCGTTATCCACCCGCCTTGGCCTTTCAACGTGCTGGGATTATAGGTGTGAGCCACCATGCCCAGCATTTATTTTAAGTTCTGGGGTACATGTACAGGATGTACAGGCTTGTTGCATAGGTAAAATATGCCATGGTGGTTTGATGCACAGATCATCCCATCACTTAGGTATTAAGCCCAGCATCTATTAGCTTTTCTTCCTGATGCTCTCTCCCTCCCCTGACACTGCCCATCCTATAGGTCCCAGTGTGTATTGCTCCCCACAATATGTCCATGTGTTCTCATCATCTAGCTCTCACTTATAAGTGAGAACATGAGTGTTTGGTTTTCTGTTCCAGCATTAGTTTGCTGAGTATAATGGCTTCCAGCTCCACCCATGTCCCTGCAAAGGATATGATCTCATTCCTTTTGATGGCTGCATAGTATTCCATAGTATATATGTACCACATTTTCTTTATCTAGTCTATCATTGATGAGCATTTGGGTTGATTCTGTCTTTTCTATTGTAAATAGTGTTGTAATGAACATACATATGCATGTATCTTTATAACAGAGTGATTTATATTCCTTTGGCTATATACTCAGTAATGGGATTGCTGTGTCAAATGGTATTTCTGCCTTTAGGTTTTGGAAAAATTGCCACACTGTCTTCCACGATGGTTGAACTAATTTACATTCCCACCAACAGTGTAAAAGCATTCCTTTCCTCTGCAACTTTGCCAGCATCTGTTGTTTACTGACTTTTTAATAAGAGTCATTTCCACTGATGTGACATGGTATCGCATTGTGGTTTTGATTTGAATTTTTTTTAATAATCAGTGACATTGAGCTTTATTTTCATATGTTTTTTGGCCTCATGTATGTCTTCTCTTGAGAAGTGGATGTTCATGTTTTTTGCCCACTTTTTAATGGGATTTTTTGTTTTCTTGTAAATTTGTTTAAGTTCCTTGTAGACTCTGGATATTAGACATTTGTCAGATGGATAGATTGTAAAAATTTTCACCCATTCTGTAGGTTGTCTGTTCAGTCTGATGTTGGTTTCTTTTGCTGTGCAGAAGCTCTTTAGGTTAATTAGATCCCATTTGTAAATTTCAGCTTTTGTTGTAATTCCTTTTGGTGTCTTTGCATGAAATCTTTGCCTGTGCCTATGTCCTGAATGGTATTGCCTAGGTTTTTCCCTAGAGATTTTACAATTTTGGGTTTTATATATAAATATCTAATCCATCTTGTGTTAATTTTTGTATAAGGTGTATGGAAGGGATCCAGTTGCAATTTTCTGCATGTGGCTAGCCACTTTCTCCAGCACAATTTATGAAATAGGTAATCTTTTCCCCATTGCTTTTGTCAGGTTAGTTGAAGATGAGATGGTTGTAGGTATGCCATCTTATTTCTGAGTTCTCTATTCTGTTCCATTGGTCACTTTGTCTGTTTTTGTGTCAGTACCATGCTATTTTGATTACTATAGCCTTGTAGTATAGTTTGAAGTCAGGTAGCACGATGCTTTGTTCTGTTTGCTTAGGATTGTCTTGTCTATTCAGGCTCTTTTTTGGTTCCATATGCATTTTAAAGTAGTTCTTTTTCTATATCTGTGAAGACATTAATGGTAGTTTAATGGGAATAGCATTTAATCTATTAATTACCTTGGACAGTCTGGCTATTTTCATGATACTGATTCTTCCTATCCATAAGCATAAAACGTTTTTTTATTTCTTCGTGTCCTCTCTATTTGAGCAGTGGTTTGTAGTTCTCCTTGAAGAGGTCCTTCACTTCCCTTGTTAGCTGTATTCCTAGGTATTTTATTCCTTTTGTAATAATTGTGAATGGGAGTTCATTCAGGATTTGAGAGTTTTTAACATGAAGGGATGTTGAATTTTATCGATGGTCTTTTTCTGCATCTATTGAGATAATCATATGGTTTTTCTTCTTCTTTAGTTTTGTTTATGTGATGAATCACATTTATTGATTTGCGTACGTTGAAACAATTTTGCATCCTGGGGATGAAGCCAACTTGATCATGGGGAATAAGCTTTTTGACATGCTACTAGATTCAGTTTGTCAATGCTTTATTGAGGATTTTCTTTTTCCTTTCTTTTTTTTTTATTGCATTTTAGGTTTTGGGGTACATGTGAAGAACATGCAAGATTGTTGCATAGGTACACACATGGCAGTGTGATTTGCTGCCTTCCTCCCAATCACCTATATCTAGCATTTCTCCCCATGCCATCTCTCCCCAACTCCCCAACCCCTACTTTCCCTCCCCTATTTCCCCCTGACAGACCCCAGTGTGTGATGCTCCCCTCCCTGTGTCCATGTGTTCTCATTGTTCAACATCCACCTATGAGTGAGAACATGCAGTGTTTGATTTTCTGTTCTTGTGTCAGTTTGCTGAGAATGATGGTTTCCAGGTTCATCCATGTCCCTA
>CAUYLG010037906.1:0-32562 GCA_963573385.1 Cacajao melanocephalus
AGCCTGGGCAGTAGAACAAGAATCCTGTTCTCTCTCCCTCTTTTTCTTCCTCTTTCTTTCTCTCATACATTCTTTTTCTTTCTTTCTTTCACTCTCACTTTCTTTCCTCTCTTTTTCTTTCTTTCAAAAAAAAAAAAAATACAAAAATTAGCTGGGCATGCTGGTGCACACCTGTAGTCCCAGCTACTCGGGAGGCTGAGGCAGAAGAATCGCTGGAACCTGGGAGGCGGAGGTTGCAGTAACCGAGATTGCACTACTGCACTCCAGTCTGGGTGACAGAGAGAGATTTTGTCTCAAAAAAAAAAAAAAATGTGGTATGAACACACAATGGAATATACTTCAGGATTAACAAAGAAAGACATTCTGACGTATGCTATAACATGGATGAACCTTGAGAACATTATAATAAGTACATTAAGTCACAAAAGGACAAATATTATATGATTCCATTTATATGAAGTACCTAGAATGAACAAATTCATAGAGGCAGAAAGTATAATGGTAGTTGCCAGAGGTTGTAAAGAAGGAGGAATGGGGGTTATTGTCCAGTGGATACCAAGTTTCAGTTTGAGATGATGACAAAGTTCTGGAGATGGGCAGTGGTAACAGCTGAACAATATGAATGTACTTAATGCTACAGAAATACTGAGTGGTACACTTAAAAAGGGCTAAAATGGTAAATTTTATGTTATGTATATTTTACTACAGTAAAAACATTAATAAGCATTTATTTTGTAAAAAACAAGTCTGTACTTATTTCTCTATTTTTAAAACCTCCAATCTATTCAACTGACATGGACACCCCCCAAAAAGGAAAGAGTAGAAAAAAAGACATCATTAAGTTTAAAGGCAAACTCTAGATAATCTACAGCCCACAAAACAGATGGTCAGTGACTATGTACACAAGGAATTGTCCTTTATGCCAAACCAATGAGGAAAAAGTAAGCTTGGAAAAAAATCCAACTTTCATTTAAGCAGAAAAATATTTTCAGAAATCTGATTTACAAGTAAAATATGATGCTTATCATTATTTATAAACTACAGTTTTCACTAAAGAAAAAGGAATAACATTACAAAGCATTAAGAAGTAACTCTTACCAAGTCAGAACCACACCACTGGCCAAAGCACATGATCACAAACCGCTAAATACTGGGCAAAGCACAAAACCCCGAGCATGGGAGAGGCTGAAAGCACACTGAAAAACACTTCAAGTTAAAGATGAGTGGAAGAAGCTGATGTGTAAGCCAAGGATACTAATGGCGGGTGTTATTTTCCAGAAAGGTCCTGAGTAAGAGGCCACTGTTCTGTGTAAGTAAAGTGGATTCTGTTTGTTTTCTGCTCTGCTATCAGAAAGAAGACAGGAAACAGGTGTGTATGGGAATGAGTAAAGCAGAGAATGAGCAGGCTCTGGGCAGGTACGCCAGGTTCCAAACGTTCTCTCTAAGCTACCATGCGGAGAGGGAGGGAGGAAAATGCTATGTAAGCCAGTGGGCAAAATCAATTATTTCATATTATTTAAAGGGGTAAAAGGGGCAGAAAAGCTAACCTATTTTGAATTCTTGCTTCATGCTAAGAGGCAAGGTGGTGCTGTATGTGGATTTTTCTCATTTAAACTTCACAGCCACTCTATGGCGTTGTATTCTGTTATATCAGTTCTGTTGATATACTACTATATTCCTGCTATGGAAACTGAGGCACACACATACAAGTCGGGTAAGCCTGACTACAGCCACACTATTAGTAAGTTACAGTCAGAAGGCAGACCTTGGGTCTGACTCCAATGCTCAGGACTTAATCAGTGAGCTACACCACCTCAATTCCACATAGACAGGAGAAAATAAGTTAGGAACAAAAATGGAAATGCTAGAAAGAAAATATGCTATGGTGTGTGCCAAAATAAACTACAAAACATTTACTTCTAAGATGAAATCTTGAAATAGTAGCAAAAAAAGAGTCAACTAACAGGGAGGAGCTGAGAAAGCATTAGAACAAGGAACTAGATACTTAGATTAAGCGCATTTTTGTGTAATGTCTTCTCAGGGTGCTTTCATTACCTCCCCACCTTTTGGGGCAGATATTTATCAGAACATCAGACACAGTTATTTTCAAGTGGATGGATAAAATTGTGTGGCTAAAAGTTATTTCATGCACTTTGAATTTATACACACACCTCTAGCTTTGCAGCCAGATCTGAGGTTGTACCCCAGTTCAATTACTTTCTAGGGGTGGGAACTTGAGTCTCATGCTGTTTTCTTTTCTGTTTTTGTTTTTGGAGACAAAGACTTGCTCTGTCGCCCAGCCTGGAGCGCAGCGGCGCAATCTTAGCTTGCTGCAACCTCCACCTCCTGGGCTCAAGCAATTCTCATGCCTCAGCCTCCCAATTAGCTGGGATAACAGAAGTGTGCCACCAAGCGCAGCTAATTGTTTTGTATTTTAGTAGAGATGGGGGTTTTGTCATGATAGCCAGGCTGGTCTCGAACTCCTGGCCTCAAGTGATGTGCCTGCCTTGGCCTCCCAAAGTGCTGGGATTACAATTGTGAGCCATCACACCTGGCTTCAAGTTGTTTTTTAAACTAATAAGGAAATAAAGAGATACAGAGGTTAGAATACATGCCTTGTGGGGTTTTTGTGAAGTAGAAATGAGAAGTGCCTAGCATGAGACCTATCATAAAAAGGTCTCTCCAAACTCACTCACTGTTCATCAAATAAAGACATCTCTTCTAAGAATATATACATATATATACACACACATATATATACACACATATACATATACACACATATATATGTATACATATATATACACACATATATATACATATATATACACACACATATATACACACACATATACATATATATACACACACATATATATACACACATATATACATATATATGTATATATACACATATATACATATACATACGTATATGTATATATATACACATATATATATTTTATTCCATATTAGGTTTTGGGGTACATGTGAAGAACATGCAGGATTGTTGCATAGGTACATACATGGCAATGTGGTTTGCTGCCTTTCTCCCCATCACCTGTATCTGGCATTTCTCCCCATGTTATCCCTCCTCAACTCCCCACCCCACCACTGTCCCTCCCCTAGTTCCCCCACAACAGACCTCAGTGTGTGATGCTCCCCTCCCTGTGTCCATGTGTTCACATATCATCAAATTTTCCAGGTAACTGAAGCTTAGCCCTAGAGTCCTTTCTAAAGCTAGAAGGAAAAAGAGCTCCCAGAAATGGCATGAGATAGTCTTCCTATGAATAAAGTTAATTGATTATAAGATAGATATATACAAAATAAATTTTACTTTTTTCTGTTTATGTGTGCTCTGGATAACTGGGGTAAACAGAGAAAGTGATAACATTTAAATCAAGATATTCAGGATTAGAGCAAAATTCTCCATCTAATGAAAATATGTGGGCTGCTCCTTTTTTTTCTTTTTTAATAATCAAGTGCAGTGGTGAGAGGGGGTAAACAGTAGAACAAGGAGTTTGATCTGCAAGTGACTGAACAATCAACTGAGATAACGCACTACCTTCAGACCAGCCAGGATGCTTTAAATCACAGTTATCACACAATTATCATTGGATATTAAAAAATACTAAAAATGTATAATAGCACAGTACCCCCAGAAGCTACTGTCCCTAGATTAAAGTGGGATGATTACAAGCAGGGTAGACAGAAAGAAGGCTCTGAAATACAGCAGAACATGAAGATGATAAAAACTAATGCTGCAGAGACATTATCTATTAACATAAGATGTTAAAAACACAGTAAATGAAGGATACAGTGTTATACTGCTTTGTGGATGAACACACTTTTATTTTTTAAAATCATATAGGCATTTATCTAACCTATATAAACAGAAAAAACTCTGGGCAGATAAACACAAAACATGAAGACTATTACTAAATGGAATTTCTTTTATTTTTCTTAATACTCATTTTCTGATTTTTCTATATGAAAAAGGTTTAAAAAAAACTGACATGAGTGCAAAAAGCAGATATAGATTAAGTCTTCATAAATATATTACTTGTGATCAATATAATATTGTTAGACTTAAAGTAGAAGTCAACACAATACTAGGCAGCAATAGAGTGCAAATCTAATCAGAAAAAGCTTTCAAAATTCTGCTGAGAAAGTGAATAACATTTTTTGAAGCACATGATATTCACTTGGAGGAGAAAGAAATAGCTTTTTGTTATTTTTTGCTGTGTTAGATCACGCTGAGTTTTTACTGCAAGAAACCTATGAAAAGTACCCTTTACTAATAGCAGTCAGGTAAATCCTCACGGATGGAATTTATTTCACTTTTGTTCTCACTAATTCGTGGACATTGCTTAGGAAAACCCAAGATGATGGAGCATTAAGTGCTTTCAGATAATGAGATACTTAGTAATCCAATTAAAATATCTGTTTAAAGAGGAAAGTGAGCATAGGGCTTCCATTAATTTGTTTTTAGAATGATGGCTTAAGATCACTTACAAAGTAACATATGCTCAAATCTAAATAAACAAGGTAAACAATTACTGATGCAATACAAAGTAATAACCAGAATTGTGTGCTACAAAAATACTGTATTGCATTTAGTAACTCAATTTGTGCCCCAGAGAATTAGAATACTTTTCTACATACTTAAAATGCTTCGGCATTTGCACTTAGGTTTTACATATTATCCTTAAACAAATATTTAGGTAAGTTCTCAGTGATCTGCTGTTTTCACTTCCTGGAATTTGAATGGCCTGATCAGGTAACCAGGGATGCTTTTGTCATTACACATAAGGGCAAGGTGTCTTTGACCATCTCCTAACTTTTCTAAGTGAGGTAATGCAGGGGAAACACCTCGGAGTCCAACACACCTGGGTCCTCATCTCAGCTCAGCTGTGTAATTCTCGATAATAATCCCACTAGGCTTCTGCAGTGTCATATATACACTAGATCTTAGCCTAAAGGCCAAGAAGTGATACATTGTCATGTAAAATATGGGGATTTTCTTTTTTCTTTCTTTCTTTCTTTTTTTTTTTTTGAGACAGGGTCTTGCTCTGCTGCCCAGGCTGGAGTGCAATGGCACAATCACGGTTCACTGCAGCCTCAACTTCCCTGGGCTCAGGTAATTCTCCCACTTAAGTTCCTTTGAGCTCCCTAACCCTTCACTCCACTGCTGGAACTACAGGCATGCACCACCACACCTAGCTAATTTTTTTTTTCTTGGCATTTTTTTGTAGAGACAGGGTTTCACCATGTTGCCCGGGCTAAAATGGGGGTTTTCACGTGGAGTTACAAGGATTCATTAAATGAATGTACACAAGCCATTCAGCACACTGTCTGAGGGTAGTGCTTGAAAAAAGTAATACCTACTTGGGTTCAAATTCTGGCCCTACTTACCACTTATTAGCTATGTGAACTTGAATAAGTTAAACTTCTCTCTCAGTTTCCCCAAGTGCAAAATGGAGATAATAGGGTACCCACCTCAGTAGAATTGTTGCTCAGTATCTAAACTGTGCTTGACACAGTGTCACGTGAGTGTTAGTTTGAAACATTCAGTCAGTGACGTGGGCCTGAGCAAGATCCACTGATACTGCCTGCTAATGGGTCCTGATCCTATTTTCCTCCATCACAGCACTGTCTTCTGAACTTCCTTCTGTTTCTCTACACATAACTCTGCATCTAACATCTATAAGATCAAACGAAATGTCTGAAACACAGTAGCCTTTCCATAAATGTTTCTTAGAAGAAATAATGAACAAAGTACTACTCTTCCACCAACTCATTCTCTATATTTATCTCTTTTAGATGGTGTCTGGAGCAACTCCCCCAACCTGCTAGTCATGGCTAAATGCTCTCCACAACATATACTTAATAGATGGTAATCAATCATGTATATAAGGCTAAATATTAAAAAAAGAATAAATTTCAGTAACTAAAAACTAAACAAATCCTCATTTCATACCTTGTATCAAGATGGCTATTTTTCACCAGGCGTGGAGGCTCACACCTGTAGTATCAGCCCTTTGGGAGGCCAAGGTGGGCAGATTGCTTGAGGTCAGGAGTTTGAGACCAGACTGGCCAACATAGTGAAACCCTGTCTCTACTAAAAATACAAAAATTAGCCAGGCGTGGTGGCGGGCACCTGTAGTCCCAGCTACTTGGAAGGCTGAGGCAGGAGAATCACTTGAACCCAGGAAGTGGAGGTTGCAATGACCCAAGATTGTGCCACTGCACTCCAGCCTGGGTGACAGAGCTAGACTCTATCTCAAAAAAAATAGTGGGGAGGAGGCTATTTTCCATAATTTCTTACCAAAGTAGGATTCGGGGTTTTCAAAGTAATGGTATATTAAGTAGAATATCATTAGTTATATAATATAAAGTGTTTAACTATAAAAAAGCTTTAATATGACTTATAGCTCCCAGTCTTCTTATAGTTATTATTTCATAAGTCAGAGATTAAGTCTGGTGTAGTCTGTATTATTTCCTAATTATACATTTTGCATTTGTTAAAATTAACTTGCAGTCTGTGAATACACATGAATGAGAAGAGCAAGCTAAGAAAAAATTAGCTGTTCTGAGTAAAAGCAGCTGCATTAAAATGGTAAATTTCACCAATTTTTTTATTGACACTAGAAAAAGGCACGCTTTCTTTTTAAAGGAAAAGTAAATGTAAAGAATAGAAGTTATATATAATTTAAGAATCTACTGTTCTTTAAAATACAAAGAACTAAGAACTTTTAACTTTGGTACAAGTTGGCAGTTTAATTTATCTGACCTATAAAATGTTTTATGCCTAGAAAACAATCTGAAATTTCTCCCAAGGGACTTTCATATTATTTTAAAGCAGCGTTGTACATGGCACTTCCCTGAGTCTCGGGTGCTCAAATCATAAACTATGCTCACAGAAACAAGTTCCCTCAGAATTAAATTTTTATTACCAGCTTGGACTTCTATCCCAAATCTCAGAATTGTACATCGACCCGACTACTTAGCATTTCTACCTGGATGCCTAGTGGCCACTTCAAACGTAGCATGTTAACACCGAGCCCCTGATAGTGTCCCGCAACTGCTCCTCCTGCTTGCTATATCCCATGTCTCATCTGTCAGTAAAGTATGTCCAGAATCCATCTATCTTCAAAGCATATCCAGAATCTGTTTATCTTCAAAGTACATGCAGAAGCCACCTATCTTCAAAGTATATTGAGAATCCATCTATCTTCAAAGTATAACCAGAATCCACCTATCTTCAAAATATATCTAGAGTCTGACTACTTCTCACCACCTCTGCTGCTATCATTCAGGTCCAAGTCACCATCACCTCTCTCACCTGGATTATCACATAGCTTCTCAGCCAAATGGTTTCCCTTCCTCTGCCCCTACATCCCCTTCAGTTTATTCTTAAAAGAGCAGCCAAAGTAATTCTGTTAATATGTAAGTCACATCATACCATTCCTCTGCTCAAACTCTCCAATGGCACCCCAGCTTGGAAAAATGCCATCTTTCTATCAGCCTTCCTGGCCTTCCTGACCCTGATCCACCCACAGCTCTGACCAGATGGTCTTCTGTTCTCCTCTTCACACACTCTGCCTCAGCCTTACTGGCCACCTCCTTGCTCCTCTGAACACACCAGGCAAGCTCCCATCAACAGGTCTCTGCATCTGCTGTTCCCTCTGCCTGGAAGTCTCTCCTCCCAGCTGTCTGCATGGTTCACTTCCTTCAAGTCTTTCTTCAAATCACATCTTCTCCATGAGGCCTTCCCTGGCTGTTCTATGTAAGACCCCCAACTATACCTCCCAACACTCCTTCTCTCCAAATTGTGCTTTTTCTCCACAGCATTTATCAACATCTAATGCACTATATACTTTGCTAATTTTTATTGTCTCCCCCAACTAGAATTAAAACTCCATGAAGGCATGCATTTTTGTCTCTTTTGCTTACTATTTTGCCTGTCAAGCCAAGAATAGTGCTCAGTATATTGTAGGCACCCAACAGATGTTTGTTGAATAAATGAATTTCTCCAAAATTTAATATTACCTGATATTACATTTAGGCTGATCGACATTATTTAAGTACAACACACAGATGTCCCAGAATTGTCATCAAATTAGTAGAACACTTTGGGAGGGATCACAAATTCCTCATTCATTCATTATACCAGTCACTGGAAAAACAGAAATGAACAAGTAGATATGATATCTGTCCTCATGGAGCTTGCCATCAAAGTGAAGGTATCCACTCCACTGCCCCATAACCATAACCAAAAGGTGCCTGTGAGTAAGGCCAAGGCCAGTTGGCACCCAGTTCTCCAAGCTAGCAACACGTGAATTATCCTCAATTCTTTCTTCTCCCTCACCTTCCAAAACCATTACCCAATTTGTCATCAAGATCTCTTGAGTCTACCTGAGGAATGTTCCAAATGCAGTCCAACTCTCTACCTCCACTATCATTCAATTCCCCATCCTCCATTATCTGCCACCTGAGAACGGCAGCATTCTCCAGACTGGCATCTCACCACAGGCTCTCCCATTCCAATCTGTCTTACACACCTTAGCTGGAGTTACCTTCCCCAAAACAAACACTATTCCCTTTCTTAAACATTTCTTGGTCGGGTGTGGTAGTTCACACCTGTAATCCCAGCACTTTGGGAGGCTGAGGTGGGCAAATCATGAGGTCAAGAGATCAAGACCACCCTGGCCAAAACAGTGAAACCTCGTCTCTACTAAAAATACAAAAATCAGCCAGGCGTGGTGGTGTATGCCTGTAGTCGCAGCTACTCAGGAGGCTGAGGCAGGAGAGTCACTCAAACCTAGGAGGTGGAGGTTGCAGTGAGCCAAGATTGCACCACTGCATTCCAGCCTGGTGACAGAGCAAGACTTTATCTCAAAAAAAAAAAAAAGAAAAAAGAAAAAAAAGAAAACCAAAAAAGACAACATTTCTCCAATAGCTTCCCATTGCCTACAAAAGGATATACAAGGTCCTGCACAGTCTGATTCCAAACATACCTTGACAGGTACAAACACAACTTTGGTTTTTGGTTTTGTTTTCTTTTGGGGTTTTTATTTTTGGTTTTGTGTTTGTTTGTTTGTTTTGCCAGATACCGTCCCCTGCCTGGCTGCTTGGCAAATACCCATTAGTCCATTATTCACTATTCAACTAAAATGTTACCTCTTCTGTGAAGCTCTCTTCCATTACCTACACAAGAGCACTTTTCCCTCCTCTGAGCTTCCATAGCATTTGATATACTTCTGTCATAGCACTGAAAACATTAACTTTTATTGTTGGTATAGCTAGCTTCCTTGTTCATTACTGAAAGGACCATGACTTAGTAATTTTCAGATACTCTATGCTTAGTAGAGGGCCTACAACAGAAATGCACTCAATAAGTAACTTGAATAACCAAATGAAAAGCATTGTCAAAAAGAGCTTTCTTACATGGCCCTGAAATGGGTTCCCTGGCATAGCTTCTATCTGATACTGTTTCTGCCTGAGATCACAGAGAACATAACCTACTCTTGTTCACATGGATGGCTTCTAATTTGAAAGCAGCCATCAAGTCCTTCTGGGTCTTTCTTTTCGCAGACAAGCATGAGTAGGTCTTTCAGCTTTTTTCACATATCACAACCTCACATCTCTTTACCACCTGGACATGCTTCCTCTGAACACATCCTAGAAACTTTACATCCCTTTAGAATGGTGGCACCTAAAACCAAGTGAATATCATTTCCTTTGTTGCAGTCACTACTCTTCAATTAATCTAACCTAAAAGAGAATTAGTATTTGGGGGTTTACACTAACTGTTGGTTCATATTGCACTTACTATGGACTGAAAATGTTTAAAATAAGACTTATTTGCTTTCATTATGAGTATGATGCTCATTCATATTTTTGTAAGCTAAAAATAGGAAGAAAAACAAATCTTATGGAGCAAAGACATTTAAACCACTGCATATATTTTGGTAAATTAATATTTTAATGCACAAGGGGGTTTTGTTTTACATTCCTCCAACCATATGATATAGTCACAATTTATACATATTGCACATATAATATTTTTAAGTATTTCTAGTTGACAGTAATGGCCATTTTTACCCATTAACCATATGCTATTCTAACAACAATCCTGCAAGTGTGTTTGTGATTTAGAGAAGAGCATACTGCAGCTTAGGAAAATTAAGTGACTTGCTCAAGGCCATATGTTATTTTTCCCTCAGTTTATCAGTAAGGAATGTAAAAGTGCACATCAATATAGAGTGCATAGTTTGCTGAATTTGGACACGTGGATAGACCTAGGTAACCACCTTAGAGATCAATATATGGAATATTTCCATCACACTGTAGGGTTCTCTTCTGCTCATTCCCAGTTAATTCTCCCACCCAGGGGTAACCACTATTCTGAATTCTATGACTGTCAATCACCAACTAATTTGCTTGCTCTTGCATCAAATCAGTGGAATCATTTAGTAGGTACTCTTCTGGTCTGTCTTCCTTTGTTCAACATAATGTTAGTGAGAATCATTCATGTTGTGTGTGTCACTAATTTGTTATTTTGTTATTACCACACAGTATTCTACATAAGAATATACCACAATTATATTAGCTATTATAGTTATATAATGATATCATAGTATAATTATACTAATTATTACATTAGACTATACCAGAGTTAAGCCATTCTCCTGTTTATGAACATTTGAGATACTTTCAGTTTTGGTTTAGCTTGAATGAAGCTATTCTGAACAACCTTTTAAAAGTCTCTTGGTAGACATGAATGCTTTTCCTGAGTATACACCTAGGAGTTCAATTGCTAGGTCACAGGATAGGTATAGAGTTAGCCTGAGGAGATACTGCCAGTTTTCCAAAGTGGCTGAAGTAATTTACATGTTTCTCTGCGATGTGGAAGAGTTCCAGTTGCTTCATATCCTCACCGATATTTTTTTCAGTGGTTCACTCTGAATCCTCACCAATATTTGATTTTTGTCAGTCTTTAAAATTTTAGCCATTCTGATAAGTGTATAATATTATCTCATTGTAGTTTTAGCTCCCATTTTCTTAACATGTAATGATGTTAACTTTTTAAATGTTTATTGATCATTTGGTTACCTTCTTTTCTAAGTGCCTGCCTTTTTTTTTTTTAAGTGGACTGTTTGTCTTTTTTATTTTTCTTTTGGTAGTTCTTTATATGTTCTAGCTATGAGTCCTTTGTCAAATTTTATATTATATAGGACTCATGATAATATACAATAAAAATCTTTCCCCAGACTGTGGCTCACATTCATTGTTAACGGCTATGTATTATTCAACTAAATCTAACCACCGTTAAATTATTCTCTTACTGCTGGACATTTAGACTATTTTTTTCCTTCTTTTTGCATTCCTAGGCAGGCAGAAGTAGACTATTCCTAATTTTTGCCTTAATTAAACAATGATGACCAAAATTTAAAGCTCTATTTCTATCTACAATGTTTCTTTCATCTACACTTACAGAAGTCAAATTATTGAATTAATGTATATGACCATTCGGTATTGATGCAGACAAAGCCAAACTGCTTCAGAAAAATTCTATAAATTGATATTGGTGCCCAATAATGCATCAGAATGCCAACGTACCATGTCCTCACTAACTCTGGCTTTTCCCTCTATTCTTTATCAGTCTGATAGGAAAAAAATTTGTATTTCATTGTTTTAATGTTTAGCTCAGTTACTACTAGTAAAATTGAAATTATTTTTGTTTAGCCATTTATATTCCCATTTTCATAAATGGTTTTGATTTTGTGTATGCATTTATTAAGGGCTTTTTAGAGTTTTTCTCATTCACTCAGGTATTGCGCTTTTCTTTTCATATAATACTTTATTACATTTTTATTTTTATATTTACTGCAATCATTTCCCAAGATGCAATGTTCTCTGTGCTTTTCAAATTTTTATGTAGTTGAATCTGTGATTACACCCAAGTTGAATCTGTGATTACACCCTACAATATTCCCTATAAATATAAGTATTTCCCTATAAATATTCACATCAAACTATATTTTTAAAGTTTAAAAAAATTAACCCTTTAATGCCTTAGTAACCTTTTTGGGGGTACTATTAATATACTGGACTCATCTCTAACTCCTATCATTTTCCAAATTAATAACCAGCTATGGCAATACCATTTATCAAATAAACATTCTTTTCCTCTTCGGATTTTGGCATTATGATGCATAACTTATCATTTATTAAATTTTTAGACAAGAAATAGTCTGCTTCTGGGCTGTCTTTCCAGTTCCATCGATTTGGTCCGTCTATATTCCTACATCATCATCATATTATTCCATTCTTGTAGCCTTGTAATTATTTCATTTGACCAATATTTACTAAGCACCTACATCATGTTAGATTGTAGGGATAAAATAGGGAACAAGACATACCTAGAAACTAATTTTATGGTGCTTGCAGGCTAGTGAGACGATGGAGACAAGTAAACAGACAGATGGGAAAAGCATAGGGAAAAGCTGAGGCTGGAGAAGCGTTAAGCATGAGATCACACAGGATATTAAAGACCTTAAAAATGAATTCGCACTTTATCCTGAGAGCAAGGTAAGCCACTGAAGGGCTTCATCGGGGGCAAAGTGTTCAGACAGGTATCTTAGAAAGATCACTTTATCTGTAAGAAAATAAAAATAATTTACTAGAGGAAGTCAGGAGTACAGTCAAGGAGACCACTTAGGGGACTATGAGGAACATTAAGGACTGACTCAATACTCCTCTTCAAACTTTTCTATGCTACTTTCACATATTTATTTTTCCACATAAACTTTGAAATTGTTTAGTCAATTTCCCTCCTATACATCTACCTCTAATCCAATTGTGATTTTATTTGGAAGTACATTAAATGCTTAATTTGTGAAGAATTACAACTTGATTACATATAATTTCCCTAAGGTTTTTAAACAATTGGCAGTTAAGCCATGTCTTCTTCTACCATATATTTTTTCAAGAATAACATAAGTTGGTAGCAAAACAGAAAACAGAAGAAAAACAGGCAGAGTAGGAACACCTTAATAGTTTGTCTCAAAGTATAGGAAATGCCAAAAACTAATGGAAAGCAAAAGCAAAAAGGACTAAGTCTAAGCCAAGAAGGTAGACTAAGCTGTTGGAGAGAACTATATGGACAATCTGTTAATTCAGTGTTAAACAGAGGGATACCTCAGTCCCAACGAAGAAAGAACCTTATTTTTCCAAGAGCCAAGAAGTGAATAAAGAAAAAACTTCAACCTGAATTCAAAACAAGGTGAAGCCTTACCAAAAAAATTATAAGCTATAGTGGCAGGGCCTAAGAACCAAAGGAGTGGAAAAGACCGTGACAGAGAATTTAAGTGCTTTTAAAATGGGCCAGACTTTTGGGATGCTGAGGAGTGTGGATTATGAGGTCAGGAGTTCAAGACCAGCTTGGTCAACATGGTAAAACCCTGTCTCTACTAAAAATACAAAAATTAGCTGGGCATGGTGGTGGGCGCCTTTAATCTCAGCTACTTGGGAGGCTGAGAGGCAGGAGAATTGTTTGAACACTGTGAAGGCTGCAGTGAGCTGAAATTGCACCATTGCAATCCAGCCTGGGTGACAGGGCAAGACTCTGTTTAAAAAAAAAAAAAAAAAAAAAAGTGGCCCAGACTAAGTAAGGAGTAATTGTGTGTGGCTTTACTTAATCAGTTTGAGTTTGGATTCTCTCACAGCACAGTGAAGTGAGCCTGTGAACCTGGGAATGCTGTGAGCTAGGATATGGACAGCAAATTGAAGATAAGGGGCAATTCCAGAGAAAGGCAGAGAATGAAGGAAAGCATGGGGAAGGAGGGTCACCCTACAGGAAGAGATTAATGTACCTTCAGTACAAACAAGACAGGACACATAATTCTGTAAGTAGACAACATAGAGATGCTGCTCATATTTTTAGGCCTGTATTTACTCTCAGGATTTTTCAAACATTTTTTCCACAAGGGATTTGTTATTCTGAAAATGGGTTGAGTCTTATTTTGCAACATGAATAGTGAGATATTTAATTCAAGGCAAAATTTGAGAAACTGAAGATTTGATGGTCTGACAAAACTATTAGATAGATAATGCCAAAAAGACATAGTTCTTATGTACTTTCCTTTCTAGGGCTGCCATTCAAAGCTGTCTCCTTTTAGAAAGAAAGAATATTTACACACAAGATCTTGTTTCAATTACAATTTTCTTGTTAATCTTTTTATGCGGGCAGAGCATAATTCCTTCATCCAGGAGATATTTACTTCATTGGAGGCACTAGAGCTATAAAGATGAAAAGATAGATGTAGTTCTTACCCTCCTGGGGTTCATGTACAATGGATTATACAGACGAATAATTAGATAATTATAGCACAGGGCTCAGGGTGTTATTGGAGCACACAGGAGAGGCATCTGGGGAGTTCAGGAAGCAGCTTGGAGGAAGTGGAATCTAAAGGAAGGTTGCATGGATATCTCATAGGACCCAAGGGTTAGGACTGAGATACAACTAGAACCAGATTCTGGAACAGAGCTTTTCCCCATGTGGGTGTGGGTTACAGGTATAATCTCTCAGAACACTGCAGAGTACAGCTTTCTAACCTGTGTTCAGATTACAGGGGTGTCCGCCAGCCATAAGCCCAGCCTTATCCATCTCCTTCAATGGGCAGTATTGATACTACCATTTGCTGTGTGTATCATGACATAAAAAAGGATAGGAATCACTGCTTGTAAAGAACCACGGAAATGTTTTGGCCTCTTGGCTATAATTCATTCTTATTCTCTCCCACTCTTACTCTCTCATCTTTCCTTCCCCTCATTCTTCTCTACGGTCTTCAATCCTCAGAACTTGACTCCCAACAATTCCAAAATATACACATTCTGAATTTCAGCCACCAAAAGAGAGAGAAAGATTACTTCATTTCAAATATAAAGCCCTGGTGAAGAACTGTGATTGGTTCAGCTTGAGTCAGGTGCCCATCCTTGAACAAATGGTAGAAATATCTTGTGCAGATGGTTCCTAACTGATGATAGTTTCAGTGATTTTTTTTGACTTCACAATGGAAAGTGATACATATTCAGTAAAGACCCATAAAACCATTCTGTTTTTCATTTTCAGTATGGTATTCAATAAATTACAGGAGATATTTAACACTTTATTACAAAATAGGCTTTGTGTTAGATGATTTTGCCCAACCGTAGGCTAATGCAAATGTTCTAAACATGTTTAAGGTAGGCTAGGTTGAGTTATGATGTTTGCTAGGTTATGTGTATTAAATGCATTTTTGACTTATAATAGTTTCAACTTATGATGGGTTTATCAGGCTGTATCCTCATTGTAGGCCAGGCACGGTGGTTCACACCTGTAATCCCAAAACTTTGGGAGACCTAGGCAGGCAGATCACTTCAGCCCAGGAGTTCAAGACCAGCCTAGACAACATGGCAAAATCCCATCTCTACAGAAAAATAGAAAAAAATTAGCTGGTTGCATGCTATAGTCCCAGCTACTTAGGAAGCTGAGGTGAGAGAATCACCTGAGCCTGGGGAGGTCAAGGCTGCAGTGAGCTATGATTGTGCCACTGCACTCCAGTCTGGGTGACAGAGTGAGACCCTGTCTCAAAAAAAAAAAAAAAAAAAAAAAAAGACACACAACCCCTTTGTAAGTCAAGAAGTGTCTGCATTTAAATTGTAGCACCCAGAGTCACCATTTGACTGGACTGGAGAAAGGGGCACTAGGTCAGATAAAATAATAGGTGTCTACCACAAAGTTTGGACGCTGAAGGGAAGGAGCTGGGAGACAGGACAAGGATGAAGATTCAAAAGAGAAAAAAGATAATTTGAGAGATCAATGTCCCTGTAAGGGTGGAAAAAGATGGGACCCATAATAGAGAAGGATAACCCCCACATCTCCTATTGCAACAGAAAGGAAGGAGGAAAGAATGGATAAAGACATGGTCTTTTAGATGTGCCAGAGAAAGCAGGAGTTCAGGTCTGCAGGGTATTTCTCTGGGAAGCAGGAACGTGATGCAGAAGAGAAGAAGTAGGCTAGTAATAGAAGATTAATGAAAAGGCTAAGAAAGAGACATTATGCAAAATAAGAGAGAGAGAGAGAGTGCAAGACCAAGAGAGTGAGAGTGAGCAGACTATGCTCGGGA
Source organism: Cacajao melanocephalus (assembly GCA_963573385.1). Classification (NCBI taxonomy): domain Eukaryota; kingdom Metazoa; phylum Chordata; class Mammalia; order Primates; family Pitheciidae; genus Cacajao; species Cacajao melanocephalus. The sequence goes on from CAUYLG010037906.1 coordinate 16,176, forward strand.
GCCTAGTCAAGCACAGGAGGAAATGTCCATAAATTAGAAGATCTGAGTGAGGTTAGCAACTATAAATTTATTTACACCTATCTGTGGAATAGTATCATTTTCTCCATCAAGTCTTGGGAGCCCCAATATTGGATCTTGCAGGGACAAATTAAGAAGAGCCATTTGATAGGTCCAGGACTGGGATTTTGCCAGGTGAGGGTCCCTGAAGGACAGCAGAACAAGGTAGTTTAAGGCTGGGAAGACAGAAATACAATGGAACTTGGACAGATAATTGTGGGTCTGAAGGAAGAAGCAGCAGTAAAAGAACAATAAAATACAAAGGCATTCTGGGAGATAACCAAGAACACGGGGGATGTGAAGCGTAAGTTACTGCAAGGTTTCCGAGGCAGTTAATCCCAGCAATGCTCCAGTGGACAGGGATCACTTAGGACTCTTAGGAGTTGGCTGTACACTGGGTTAATGGATTATTTCTTGATCAGAAATATGCAGTTATTCCTCAAAGTCTTTATATTTAGATACTTTATACACTTTAAGGGGCACCTCTTTCTCTCTCTGTCTCTCTCTCTCTCTCTCTCTCCCCTACTCCCCATCTGTTCCTATAAAATGCCAGCATTCTTTCTCAGCAAAGGTGATCTACTCCAACCAGACAAAGCTATGTGCCATTTTCAATATGTTGCCAGGATCCAAACTTTCACTCAAGGTGTCTTATATACCTTCTCCCCACTCTCATTTAGAATGTGCTTCCACATTCTATGTGCTCAGCTTCAAAATCTCACCAACTTCAACATCCAGGTAAGTATCCAATTTCTTCTAGGAAAATCTCCAAGATTCTACCCAACCCAAATCACAATTTCTTTCAATACACAAGTTTTTCTTATTCAACATAATTACATTGTCATTTGTTTTATTTCTATTTCTCTTTAAGGACAGGAATTCTTCTTAAATTCAAATTTTAAGTCAAAATATGTTTGTGTGTAGTTGAAGCCTAAGAAAGACTCTTGACTTAAAGTACACAGCTATCCAAACATGTAGACAACCATCTTTTTATTCTAAAGCTAACATACGACACTGAGTACTGAGTATCCATAAAGAACAAACTCCTGTGACTAAGGAGAAAATAGAGAAATGTGCTTATATAAAATGTATTCAGAGCTGCACAATAACCTGCCAAATTAGTCATGGAATGTCAAATGAATCAAATGGAATGCTTAGCACTGACTAGTAGCCTTACGTTCATTAGTCACTAAATCATCATGTTTTCTATGCGGTATGCTAAGAAAATCCAAAGTCACCAAGCTTTATTTTCTCCTATCTTAAGAGGAATAGAAGAGATGGAAATAAAGGAGGCAAGAATAGCTTACGGATCCAGTTGAAACAGAACTGAAGGAAAGGCAGTGGGTTTCATCAGGGTCCTACAGGCAAGGTGTACGATCTGTAATTTTCTATGGACATATATACAAACTCATTCAGCCATATTCCAATCTAGGATTAACATGAAGAAAATCTATTAACAATGGTAAAGCTTTTTTCCTCTCCAAATGAATATAGCAACACCTATCTCTTTAAAAAACAAAAAAAGTATAGTGTAATATAGTTTTATAAAAATAAATTTTAAAGTCATATTGATATGCATGTACCACATAATAATGTCAAATGGGATATGAATTCTGAGAGACTTTCTTTATAAATTTTGTGTTTATGTAACACGAGTTATGAATTTTGTATCACTTTGTATTATATTCACAATTAGGAATGTATAGATATTTTAAAGTAGATGTACATCTATTGACATGTAAAAATGTCAACAATACACTTTTTAAATGAAAAATGCAGGTCAAAGCAACATATTCATGTTTCTAAAAAGTTACACACATACCAAAAAAAAAAAAAAAATCTGGACGGCTACACCAAAATATTGTCAATGGTTATTCTCAGTGGGAAGATTTTTGTGTGATTTTTACTTTTCTCTTTGTAATTTTCTATTTTTACCCCCTTTAAAAAAATAAAGACCACATATTATTTTTATAAATAAAGTTTTCACTTAAAAACTTCACCTTCAATTTTCACTATTAAACCTTTTTAAGAACTAAGAAGGTTCAACAATACTGACTTTAATTTTGCTTTCTCTCCCTATTCACTCAATGGCCTCTAGGTTTATCCCTGCTTAAAGAAAGAATCAGCAGTAGAATAGGAGATGTAATAGACTGAGATCATCAACAAAAAGTGGTCTGTTTTCAGCTTTGCTATGAAAAAAAGATAAGAGTGCCATAATATTGATAATGTCATTTTACATTTTCAATTGATGATTTCCAAAGAGGTTTTACAACTACAATCATATTTGGTTCTCAAGTCTATGAAGAAGGCAGGGAAGTATTGTCCCTTAGAAGACAAGCAGTCTCACTTAGAGAAGGTAGAGGGATGTATCCAGGTTCTTGAAATGGGGAGTGACAGCATTTTCCTGCACAGTCCAATATAATAGCCACAAGCCACATGTAGCTATTAAACTTTAGTTAAAGGCAAATAAAATTTTAAAACTTCAGTTCCTCAGTTGCACTGGCCACATTTCAAGCACTCAATTGCCACAGGTAGCTCGTGGCTACTGCTTTGGGTAGTACAGTACAGAATATTTCCATCATCCCAGAATGGATGTGATTCCCACTCCAAGAACATTTTCCTCTCATGTGGTAGCTTTCTACACCCTTGCTCTGCCTTCTTGAAGGAAAGGAAAATATTATTTGAGCATCTTACTCTACATGGTATGAGCTTCTGAAATACTGTAGGGAAAAAGAAAAAAAAAACTGCTGAATTCAGAATACAAAGGTGGCTGGGTAGCCAGAGAGTGGTGAGTAGTGGGAAAAGGCACAAGGGGAGCCTGCAGGGTGATAGAGTGAACTCTGAGGGTCACCTACCTAGCACCTATTCACCCTCTTCTTCCTTTTAATAGGACTAAGTTTTTTGTTTGTTTGTTTGTTTTTGAGACGAAGTCTCACTCTTGTCCCCCAGGCTGGAGTGCAATGGTGTGATCTCCGCTCACTGCAACCTCCACCTCCTGGGTTCAGCTACTCCTGCCTCAGTCTCCCGAGAGGCTGGGATTACAAGCGATCCACCCGCCTCGGCCATCTAAAGTGCTGGGATTACAAGCGTGAGCTACCACAGCTGGCCAGGACTAGATTTTATTTTGATATCTACCCCTACCCAACATGGGCTTTGTTCCACAGAGTTCAGGAACAGGCCTATAGTGCAATTTGGGCTTCGTCACACAAGACAAAAAGTTAGCTGATAGAGTAACAGCTTCTGAGCCTTTGGTCTTGGCCTCTGAAGGGCCAAACAGCAGAATACCTACCTCAACACTGTCTCAGGCATTAACCAAAAAGTGCCTGTGTATCATGTGATCAAATACATGACTATTAATAGTTATATCTCATCAGCATAACAGAGTCCACAATATGGACCAAACACGCCACTCTGTTTTACTAATGTGTGTAGTATTTCTATTAGCTTTACTAATACGTGTACAGGTGAGTATCTAGGTACATTTTGAGGTTAAAAAAATCTAATTTTGTGCTTTGTGTTTTGAAATATACCATCTGAAATAGAAATACAGTCTTGCAAAAAGTAAATTACAATAATAAATAAAAAGGGAAGCAGACTGAAATACAAATATTAAGAAAGCACATTACCTGGGTAGACTTTCTGGAGAACATTATTCCTTTTGTAGCCAAACATTTACAAAAATTTAAATAATCAAGACAGGTCAGGCACAGGAGTGTTAGCTGATGCCTGTAATCCCAGCACTTTGGGAGGCCGAGGCAGGAAGACTGCTTGAGGCCAGGAGTTTGAGACCAGCCTGGGCAATATAGCAAGACTATGTCTCTATAAAAAATTTAAAAATTAGTGTAGTGGTCCATGCCTAAAATTCCAGCTACTCAGGAGGTTGAGGTAAAAAGACTGCTTGAGCCCAGGAGATTGAGGCTGCAGTAAGCTATGACCATGCCACTGAACTCCAGCCTGGGGGACAGAATGAGACCCTGTCTCAAGCAAACAAACAAATAATAAGACAGAATAGGGAGATCAGATGATAGCATAATTCTCCTCTTTATAGAATTTATAGAATCATAACATTAAACAAAACAAACATTTAAAAACTATACCTGAATTTAGTAATTTAATTCTATGTTGGCCGTTGAATCTTTTAAGAAAAATCCTAATTTGGGAATTCTTCGTGTGTGGGATGAATGAGTTAGAAGCAGAATGTTAACTCTGCCAAACTACAGAATGGAACATCAGTACCAAAAACCATCATGCAATTTTCAATGGAACAAACATGGTGAAGGTTACGAGTGATTTTGGAATCACAAGCATATATATGCTGCTTTGTTCACATACTTCAGAGAACAATTATAGCCCAGAGGAAAGAAACCAAATCACTGACCCCAAGCAGAAAGATGGTGGCCACTTGCCATTTTTTCTCAGCTAAAGACAAACTGCAGGACAGATTTTGGAATTTTGGAACTGTCTCATCAGGAACTCACAAAAATGTCCCAATGGGATAGAATAGTTATTATTTTGAGATCGAGTCTTACTCTGTCACCGAGGCTGGAGTGCAGTCGTGCAATCTCGGCTCACTGCCACCTCCTCTTCCTGGGGTTTAAGCGATTCTTGTGCTTCAGCCTCCCAAATAGCTGAGATTTCAGGCGTACACCACCACCCCTGGCTAATTTTTGTGTTTTTAGTAGAGACAGGGTTTAGCCATGTTGCCCAGGCTGGTCTTGAACTCTTGGGATCAAGCGACCCACCTACCCTGGCCTCCAAAATTGCTGGGATTACAGTTATGAGCCACCAAGCCTGGCCAGAATAGTTATTATTAATACATGTTAAAAAGATGGCTCAAACCAAAGAATCTTAATACTGTCCTCAGCACATAACAGCACCTATACAGCAGAATAAGAACTAATGATTGTTTATACAAAAATTAATTCACTGCTGAAAAAGGCACTAACTGAGAAGCCATAAAGTGCAAGTATTTCCTACAGGGTACCTGCTATATACAAGCTTCTGTCATTCTGTTTCCGAGAAGATGCTGAAACGAATACACAGGCAATGAAAGCGTACAATGTATACTATAAAAAATGGGCCCCTCTCCATTCTAGTTAGTTAATTCATTTCAGAGTAAATGAGATTAAAGATATGATATGAATCCTAGACCAGGAAAAAAATGCTATAAAAATATTATTGGGGCAATTGTAAAATCTAAATACGCACTTTGGTACAAGACTATTATCTAATCCACTGTAAAATTTCCTGCTTTTAATAACTATGCTGTGGTTATGTAGGAGACCCTCCTTGTTCTTAGGAAATACACATGGAAGAATTAGGGGGAAAGGGGTGGGGTGTCTGCAACTTACTCTCAAATATTGGTGAGTGATGAAGCAAATGTCAAACAATTGATGAATCTGGGTGAAAAGTACATGGGAGTTTCTGTAACTTTTCTGAAAATTTAAATCTCAAAGTAAAACATTATTAAAACATTAATTCTTTACATTTCCTTACGAAAACAAGTGGTAGTCAAGTTTCAGAGTGATCAAGAAGACTGAACGTTTTGGATGTTACAGAGGCCATTAGTGGGCTTGAGGAGTTGCCATACTCTGTCCTTAGCTCTCTGCTGTTTACACTGGATTTAAAACTGATTCACTCCTTAAAGTGGAAACATTCTTGTTTCTGTGGAGTAACAGTCCCTGATGACTTCAGCTTGAATTACTGGTGCTGTCACTACCTAACCATAGTCTTCCATCCCACGCCTTTCTTGCCATAGTAGGTAGCTGGGTGCATTCAATGTAGTAGTCCCAAGTCTCATATTTGTTCCTTAAAGTATATGCTTTAAGAGAATAAGCCACATTGTAATAAAGAGGCTCCTAGATGACCATTTCAGAGACAATGCCAAGCTCCCAAACATTCTTATGTACCTATGCAAAGTTACATCAACATATACTATAAAGTAAAAGAAGAAATAAATTGTTAGAAATAAACATGTAGTAAGACATATAAAATTGGAACACAAAATCCCTTAAAAATTAAGTGTGTTCATCTTACAGCTGTAAAAACATGTTTGAAGCCCAAATTGTGGAGTTTTTGTGTCCCTTCTACAGTTTAAAACAAAACACAGAAGGAAATATACCATCATGACATGTCATCTGCAAATTATATGTCTAACCCTTGAGCTTCTTTTAGAAACTCTCCTCACTAATTTGCCTGTGTTTTTGAATAGCAAGTAATATGTTTTCAATCATAAAAGGTTACAGGGAAATTTTTGTGGTAAAAACTGGCCTTCCACTGGCATAAAAATCATCAGTCTTACTGCAATCCTTTGGGAAATAACTTTTTTTTTTCCATTATTGTCAAGCAACTTTCAAACCAGTTTAATGGCTACTGTTTTTGAGATGGCTTTTTACATCCTTTAAAACTGATGTCAGGCAAGACCATGTGAGAGAAAACAATGATAGTAAGTTTCATAAAGAATATTTTGAGAGAGAATCAAACTATGTGAAATTTTTAATTTATTTTTATTTATTTATTTATTTTTTGAGATGGAGTCTTGCTCTGTCATCTAGGCTGGAGTGCAGTGGCTCATTCTTGGCTCACTGCAACCTCCGGCTCCTGGGTTCAAGTGATTCTCCTGCCTCAGCCTCCTGAGTAGCTAGGATTATAAGCACCCGCCACCATGCCCAGCTAAATTTTGTATTTTTAGTAGTGACGGTGTTTCACCACGTTGGCCAGGATAGTCTCGATAGCCTGACCTTGTGATCCACCCGCCTTGGCCTCCCAAAGTGCTGGGATTACAGGCGTGAGCCACTGTGCCCAGCCTGAATTTTTTAAAATAAAGATAATTATCCACTGATATTTAAATGAACAACCGCCCATCCCCCAACACCTCACACACTCAGACCTGAACTATCACACTGCTCTTTCACCATGGGTACAGCAATCCTATCAAAGAATACAGCCATTTTATTTTGAAACAAAATCGTACTTGATATTAATTTTTTACAAGTATTCTTCAGGAAAAAAAGTCTGAGCAGTACAAAAACTAAACGGCTTTTTAAAGTGCTCTATTTACCTCTCTTTCATTGTTTCTCTACATTTCCACTTAAACAACTATTGCACTTCTGTAATACAAAGTAATTTTGCACAGGAATAACACAGGATAATAACGCTGCCTCATTTTTTCTTCTCCCTACCTCATTCTTATGTACCCTGTTTTTTGTTTGTTTGAGATACATCATATAAGGATATACCAAGTTTTCTAAAACTTAACTACAAGCATTAGTGAATTTGAGGGAAACAGAGTCTTATCAAGGCTTGGATTGGGCTTGATCACCAACTTACCATGGGAGTCAATCTCTGTTTCTTTTTCTCATTTATTAGAGAATAAACCTCCCTGTACTTACTTTAAATTTAAGTTAGTTAAGTATACTTGTGAAAACATTTTTTTTTTCAGATGACCAACTGTTTACTTCATTTCTTCCCTGCACCTAGGCTGCCAAGGACCACAAAAAAACAAAAACAAAAACAAAAACTCTCAGGTCGACCAACTGGAAACTATAAATCCATGGAGTTCAACATCAGGAGGACCTTTGGCATTGCCTGGTGATCCTTGTACTTGTCCTTCAGCAGCTCCCAAGTCAGAAGGTAAACCTATTCACTCTCACCTCAAGCTGATGTTTCTATTATTATTCCCCTCATTCTCCGCCAACATCTTGCCTTCTAGTTCACAAGGAAAAATAAAATCCAATAGACAGAAACTCCTCTGACTTCCTGCCACTTTACCTATATCCACCCTAATCCTGACCACCTTTTTTCCTAAGCCTGAAAAAGAGGTGGCCCCAGAGCTGTGGAACTCATCCTCTCTCACTCCCTTGAGCATTCTGTTTCATCAATTATCAACTCCAATTCCCACAAACATGCCTTAGACTCTTCACCTTTAAAAACAAACAATACACTATTTTTTTACCAGTTCTGCAGCCCTTCTACCGAATAGTCATATCCACCTCATCTACTCCTCAGCTGACTGTAACCTGGCTAATTCCCTACCATTCTACCAAGGCCTCCCATCACCAAACTCAATGGGTCCCGATGAGGAAGGAGATCCAGGCATTTGGGATTCCCTCCCCCTCTGTCATCCACTGTGCATCTCAATAGAAGAGAGAGCATGCCAGCTGGCACCTCCTGAATCTCCTTCCTGAAAATAACACTTTGTCTTGGGGAAACTCTCTGGAAGACACTATTTTTACTTAAAACAAGATCAAACCAGAAATCTTTTCACACGTGAGCCCTAAAACTATGAACCTAAGATTCTTCCACATGTAACATCTAAAGCATAAACCTATATAAAGGCAGAACCTTCCTTTGTTAGATGAGCTGGGTTTTCGACAAATTACTGCCTGGTCTCTCGGCTGAATAAACTCTTCCCTCCTTTATTTGGTGTTCGAGAGATCCGTTTCCCGTGGCCACTCCTGCTACACCTCCATTCTTTGCTTATGTGAGCTCTCTACAGCAGTGGTCCCCAACCTTTAGGGCACCAGGGACAGGTTCTGTGGAAGACAATTTTTCCATGGACCCAGGGGGGTGGTTTCAGGATGAAACTGTTCCACCTCAGATCATCAGGCATTAGAGTCTCATGAGGAGTGCGCACCCTAGATCTCTCGCATGCGCAGTGCATAGTAGGGTTCGTGCTCTTCTGAAAACCTAATACTGCTGATCTGACAGGAGGTGGAGCTCTGGGTATAATGCTTGCTCACCCGCTGCTCACCTTCTGATGTGTGGCCTGGTTCCCAACAGGCCAACATACCGGTCAGGGGCCTGGGGCGTGGGGACCCCTGATCTACAGCATTTACTACTGCTGCTGCTTTCTTCTAGAAGTTCTCTCCTCTGTTAGTTTCTCTCATATCATTACTTTCTAGTTTATTTCTTTTATTGACTCTTCTTCCCCTAAAACCTTTAAATGTCAGAACTGTCTGCCAGTGGAACTTGATATGACAATTTTGAAAAACACTTGATAAAATGTAAAGTTTTATTTGTTTTTTAAAACAGAGTCTCATTCTGTCACCAGGCTGGAGTGCAGTGGTGAGATCTCAGCTCACTCCAACTGTGGTCCACCTCCCAGGTTCAAGTGATTCGCCTATCTCAGCCTCCCAAGTGGCTGGGACTATAGGCATGCACCACCACACCCAGCTAATTTTTGCATATTTTAGTAGAGATGGGGTTTCACCATGTTGCCCAGGATGGTCTCGATCTCTTGACCTTGTGATCTTTCTGCCTACCTCGGCCTTCCAAAGTGCTGGGATTACAACCATGAGCTACTGCACCCAGCCTGTTTGTTTGTTTTTTAAGACAGGGTCTCACTCTGTCACCCAGGCTGGCATGATCTTGGCTCATTGCAACCGCTGCCTCTCATGTTTCAGCGATGCTCTCACCTCAGTCTCCCCAGTAGCTGGGACTACAGGCACAGGCTACCACACCTGGCTAATTTTTGTACTTTTTTGGAAGAGATGGGGTTTCACCATGTTGGCCAGGCTGGTCTTGAATTCCTGACCTCAGGTGATCCACCCACCTCGGCCTCCCAAAGTGCTGGGATTACAGGCATGAGTCACTGTGACCGGTCAAAATGTAAAGTTTTACATTTGTTTATGTCTTGTAGCCAAGTTATTCTATTTCTAGGAATCTATACCAAGAAGAATTATGATCTTAGAGAAACAATTCTCATACAGATATATTAAATGCAATGTTATTTATAATATGATTTTATGCTTTAATTAATGGTAAATAGAAATAATGGGGTGCAAAATTGTCTATATAGTGTTATCTCAACTATGTGGTAAATACATGCATAGTTTTTTCCTAACAGTGACTTTCTTGGGGAATGATAACTGAATTACGGGTGAATCTTATTATCTTAATATATTTCCATATTTTTCAAGTTTTCCACAAGGATCATGTATTTATAGATTCCGATAATAAAAGAAGCAATTTTGAGAAATAAATCAGAGGTCCAAAAGACTTTTTTTTGAAAGATGGTATTTACCTTCACTTTCACTGTATACATTCTCTAATATGCAATCTCATGTACTTCAGAAGCATCAAATGTCATCACATAGCAGATGACTCTAACACCTATGTCCCTACTACACACCACTTTACTATGCCTCAAGACTGTAGAGTACAGTACTTCCATCTGGCTACTAGACAACTCCATGTGATGACTCACAAGAACAATAGCCTAAGCCTGTTATCTTACCTTCTAACCCACACTCCAAATTTTCTTTCCTCTTTCGTCTCTACTCTTTGTAAACAGCACCATCAACCCCGAACTCCTACTTTAGGTAAGTAGGTGAGCCAGACTAGAAATCAAATACCAAAAGCCTATCAGTTCTACCTTCTCAATACGTATGAAACCATGCCTCTGTATCTCTCGTCCCACTCTCTCACTAGTCTCACCTGGACTCTTTCAACAATTTCCTAACTGTTCTCTCTACTTCCAGCTTCAGCCATGTGATCATATAGCTCCTTCATTATCATCACAGTCTTCTAAAATGTAAATATGATCAAGTCATTTCCCTAATTAAAATTCTTCAATGGCTCCCCGTCACACATAATAAAATAAAAAGATCTTTAGCAGGGGATTTGATGTATTTATTCTTATTCTATGGCCAACTTGTCAACTTTCTGCTCACCCTTTAGTTCAACATCTCTGGGAAGCTTCTCTTTACCACCCAGAAATAGTTGGATGTGTCTTCCTCTGAGTTCCTGTGGCATGCTATCCATATCTCTATCACAGCATGGATTACATTGTTTCAATTATTTCCATGTCTGTCTTTGCCTATAGACCTGGATTGCACAGGGGCAAGGAAAGGATTTTACTCATTTTTGTATCTCTAAAACCTAGCATATAGTTGATGGATAGTTAATTATGCTAATTGCTTAAATGAATGATTTGGCTTACAGACAAAAAGAACATGATGGATTAACAAAGTATGGATCTTTCTTTTTCCACACAACTGAACCTATGCTCTAGAATCAATATATGCAATATGACAAATTTACCCAATAAATTTGTCAATAAATTAACTGAAACAAATAGTAAGTTCAACATTATGAAGCATGGTATCTGCTTCAAGTTCAAACAACTGTCTCATAATGATATTTAAAGTACGCACATTTTAAACTTAATTATTAGAATCTTCCCCCAACCTCTTATTTCCTTTTCTCAGGCATAAGTTTGAAAGTCACCTTTCATAGCTATTGATTTCAAATATAGGCAAAAATTATCTTGGTTTCCTAAAAATAGAATGAAAATTCAAATACTCTTTTTACTAGCAATGTCAACAACTTCAGCATATTGGAATGAGTCCAAACTAAAGAAAAATAAAATCTTCTTTTCACTCCATGGAAAGTTTCTTTTACATTAATTGCAAGTATAGGCAACGGGTAACCCCCGGGGAATTTTAGTTTATTAATCAGAATCATTATTAAGATCTAACTCATAAGAGCTTATGAAGGAATAAAAATAGATCCTGGCAGGGTAGACTAGTAAAAATTCATGAAACTCTGAAAAACGGATCTCTTCCTTACTTAGCCATTCAAAATTCCTCACAAGTGAGTCACCTTCCTCCAAGAAAAGCAAAGTTCCACCTGAAATAAACCTGAATGTGAGAAGCTTGCACATCTAAAGGAATCAACTTCAGTTTTTTCTGGGCTAAAGGGAGAAATCATTGGTGAAGCCAAAGGCAAACAACAAATAATCAAGAAATAATTCTTGCTTCACTTTGGGATACACTATATACTTTACGCAGTGGGGACAGATTTAATTTTATTTGACAAACTAACATCAGAGTTAGTTTGTACTCCCTGTACACAGACCAACTGAGCCAGGTTAACACAGTCTAGGAGTAAAAACATCCATAAATGTGCAATTCTTGAAAGGCATCTGAGACTCAAAATAAAATTAAAAAGTGATTTGAGAAGTAATGAACACAGGGTAAAGGTTGAATAGGCACAATAAAGTCCGTAACTATAGCTACAGAACACATGAGTTGAAAGTAGAAAGCTGGAAGTAGAGTCTCCTGGAATAAGGGCACTGGCTGAATCTGCACATTTTATCGAGTAGCTGTTCTGTGGTCCCTACGAAGATGCCAACATATGATATACCAATGTATATGTTACATGTGTGAGTGTAGCTTCACTTACACACACTCACACATACATCCCATATTTGGCAGTTACTCTTGCAGTCTCTGCAAATCTACGGAAGTCATGACACACCTTCAACTAACATAAAATTGTTGGTTCATCCCCATTGGCTGCAATGAGGTTTATGATGCCATGTATAAGGTCAAAGGATTGCTATAAACCCTTAATTGCTTGCTGGTCTTTGTACTGTTTCCTCAATGATTTCCTTGAGGGCTCCCTGTGGCCTTTTTAAAAAACACATTTTTAATGAAGTATAACATACATAGATAAGAATACACACATCCTTAGTATATGTAACCACTGCCTGTGTCAAGATTGTTCCTGGCACTCCCAGATACTCTTCTTTAGTCTCCTCCTAATTACTGTCCCTTCCTTCTTCTCCGAAAATAATCATCATCCTGACTTCTTACGCCATAGATTCGTGTTGCTTGTTTTTGAATTCTATATAAATGGAAGCATAGAGTAGGTATTGTTTTCTGTCTGGCTTCTTTTGCTCAATGTTATGATTGTGAGATTAATTCATGCTGATGCATGTAGCTGTAATTCATTCACTTTTGTTGTGATCTAGCATTCTATTGTATGAATACAATTTATTTTTCCATCCCACTGCTGATGGACACTTGTGTTTTTCTCAGGTTTCGAATCCTACTCCTATTGCATTTTAACATCTAACATAATACTGTCCCTTTATTTCTACACTGTGGAAGCTGCCGGTCTAGTATTATTTCTTGCATGCCTAATATCAGTTATTCACTTAAAAAAATCATTGGCGGCTATTACAGATCAGAATAGGTCTTTGGAACCCAAAATAAATGGAGAAAAAGAGGTCACGACAGAGTAAGGAATACATGTTGTGAAACATACTTGTCTCTGGAATGCACAGCACTGAGCTCTTTGGATGAGGCTGTCTGAGGCACTAACTAATGGATCCATGCTATGCTTTCATTGGCTGAGAGTATATATTCATTCCTATTCACTTGTTCTCCTTTTACTCTCATTTTTAAGGAAGACATTTCAGAATGACAGCATTACAATGACAGTACCAAATTGAGCGGCTTTAAACAAAACCTATCTTAGTTGCCATCATTCAGAATGTGCATGCAGATGCTATTCTTAGATGATTTTTTTTTGAAATGGTATAGACCACACAGCGGCTATACTATGGTCAGTGAGACCAGCCTGCCTTGGAACACAAAGACTTCTGATGTATGTGGGAGAGATACGGACAATTTTGGCAAAAAGCATAGGAGCCTTCATCCTCTTCATGTCTGCTGCTCCGGATTCCAGCACTTCACATCTCCTCAGATACCTCACCCTTTGCATAAGACTCTCTCTCCTCTCGAATGTCTTTCTCTCTCTACTGCTTCCTTCCCATCATTACATATTCACACTCAACTCTCTAGGCTTAAAAAGCAGCAAACAAAACAAAACAAAAACAAAAACAAAAACCTGTAGCTATGGTCTTCTCTCCTTTCCTTCACAACACACTTCTTGAAAGTATAACCACTCAGTCTCCAGTTCTTCACCTGTGCTCACTGTTTAACCCACTACAGACTGTTTTCCACCTCTAGCCTGCCACTGAGACCACCCTAATGAAAGTCATCCATGCTCTGCCAGATGCTGTACTTAATGGACACCTCTTCATCCTTATCTTCCTTGGCCTTTCTCAAGTGTGCAACTTTGCTGACCCCTCTCTTCTTCTCTTGAATTCTGTGATATCACACTTTTCTGTTTTCTTCCAACCTCCATGGACACTCCCCTTCAGACTCCTCTAAGGGTCCTTATTATTCTGACTGTCCCTTAAATATGCATCTTTTTCAAGGTTCAATCCTTGGCCTTTTTCTCACGCTTTATGCTTATTTTTGATCATCTAAATCTCATAGGCATGTTCTATGAGCACCTCAATCTCAACATGAGAAGAGGTACTGGGAAACATCCTCCTTTTCCCAATATTCTTCTCAAAATTCTACACATATAGTCATCCCCTCCTCCCCAAATCTGCGTCATTGCTCTCTATTCCTTTCTATCTGTAAGAGGCAGGGGTAACAGAAGGGTCAAGCACTTTGAAGTCATGTCAGTCTGGCTTCAAATTCAAACTGCTTCTTAGTTATGTGACTCTGACAAAGCCGTCTTCTCTCCCTGTAAACACGTGTTTCACACCTGTACAATGCTTATCTTGTAAGGTTGAATAGATTATAACAGATTAATGAGTGAAAGCCACCTAACACTGCACCTGATGATGCCTAGAAGCTGTTCCAATAATTAGTTTCCTTCCCATTTTCCATTTTATGGAAGCTAGTCCTGTCTTTCCAACTGTAATTAATTTAAGGCAGAACTAATCCTTTAAGAATCCTCCAACCCTGTCAGACTGGTCTTACTGTCCTTGAACACATCACAACCATTCCCAGAGGCACCCTGCATGGAATGCTCTCCCTTGCCATTCTTACTTCAGGCATACCTAAGCCTTATTCACATTCCAGCATTCAGCCCAATCCTTTACTCAATAAAGGCCTTCCTTAACAAGCAAAGCTCAGACTCCTCAGAAATTTCTTCCACATGTGAACTGTAGAATATTGTTCCTAATTATCAGGCATTTATTATATGCTACTTTTGGGGGTTACATATCTTTTCATTCCATTTATTTCCAATTAAATCATTATTCTTGGAATGAATTATATGTAGTCCTCAGTATACACAGTTTCTAGCAAAAACCTTTAAGAAATACCTGTTGATTGGTAGTTTGTTAATTTGGCAATTGTTAATTTGTAATAACTGAAGGCATAACATTATTTAATATTTTCAACTATTACTTTAAAATATGCATTTAGACAATTGGAATCTTAGAATTTAAGACTGTAGAGGCCATGTAGACCAATATTCCAGATGCCAACATCTCTTTACAAGAACTTAATGAGTGAACTTTTAACTCCAGTTTCAATAAGTTCACATGACCTGAAACTCACTACCTTCTTTGGGAACCATTTGATGACTAGTAGTTCCATAATACAACCAACAATATCAGGAGATTAACATGTGATATACTGCTCAGATTTAATTCTTGAACCGCATTCAAATTCTACCAAATGTCCCAATAAATGTCCCTTACAGCAAAAGGATACAGTTCAGCATCATGCTTCACCTTTAGTTGTTATATCTTGTTATTCTCATTGCTTCTAGAATACTTCCTTAGTCTTTCTTGAAATTTAACATTTTTGAAGGTTACAGGCTAGATACTTCAAAGACTGGCCTTCAATTTGAGTTTGCTAGATGTTTCCTCTGATTAGATACACGTTATGCATTTTTAGCAGGAATGTCACAGAGGAAATGATGCTGTGTTTTTCTCATTGGATCTGATCACATGGTATATGATTCTGATTTGTCCCATTTCTGATATTGTTCATTTTGATCACTTCATTAGGGCAGCATCTGTCAGACTTCTCCACTGTAATAATAAATGTTTTTTTCTTTGATATTAATTAATTCAACATTTTGTAGGGAGATACTAATTAAATATCCCATTCCTCATCAGACTTCAAAAGTTATTTATTAGTTTATGTAAGTATTGACTCATGGTTTTCAATTTCATTTTGATGATCAAACTGACCTAGATTTAGCTAGTGGGTGCTCAAAGCTGCTTTCTGAATCTGTTTTACATTTTTCATCATTTCCTTGAGGATTTCCTTGCTTTCTGACACAAGATGCCCCCAGCTCACCTTGTATTAATATTTACTCGGCCACAACCCTGGAATTACCCATTTCTCCACAGAGCCCTGATTTCTTTCAGTGGAGGATCGTACTAGGTGTGACCATTGCTATTAAGAGATCACTGCTTGGTTCTTAATGACTTACAAAGAGACTTAGACTCCCACGCAATAATAGTGGGAGACTTTAACATTTTACTGTCAATATTAGACAGATCAATGAGATGGAAAATTAACAAGAATATCCAGGACTTGAACTCAGACCTGAACAAGTAAACTTAACAAATAGTTACAGAACTCTCCACCCCAAATCCACAAAACATACATTTTTCTCAGTATCATATTACACCTGTTTTAAAAGTGACTGCATCATTGGAAATAAATCACTCCTCAGCAATTGCATAGCATTTCACAGGTTTAAATAAAATATTGGTTGGCTGCTT
>CAUYLG010037908.1:0-27051 GCA_963573385.1 Cacajao melanocephalus
GGTTGGTTGGCCATTGTCTGGCAATGATGACCCACTTGCCCTCACTGAGAACAAAGTTCGGTAATGAGAATCTTTGTTATGGACTCAAGTTCTGAGCCAGACAAGACACCCACCACCTCTGAGTCAAACCAAACCAATCCAGACCACTGCACTGGCATTGGCAATGGCAGTTAAAGGCTGGGGAATTCTCAGGTCCTTAAAGTTGTAAGTTGTCAGGAGGCTGGTGAAGGCAGAGGGCGGGAGTGTTGGAGGTAAGTAGGAGTTTCAGACATGTCCATTCATTCATTCAGTAAGTGCTCAACACGTACCGTACAGCACGTACAAGTCCTATTCTCAACAGGGTTGTAATGGTAAACATGACAGTGCAGTGCACGGATAGTTACTATAATGCCGGAAGGGGAAGGGGTTGTCCAGGAATAGGGCAGGGAGTCTCCTACAGTGTGTGGATGCAGAGGAGGCTCCCTGAGGGAGTGATACTTAATAAAGGGATGACCCTTTCCAGAAGACGGAACATGGTGTGTGAAGACTGGGAAGCCGGAGACCAGACCATGCTGTATCTGAAGAAGTAAAGCAAGTTCGGGGGGGGAGGAGTGTGGTGACAAAGTCACACTTAACATTTCAAATAATTGTCCTGGCTGCCGTGTGGCCTTTATAGTTTAGAGGAGGGGAGGCAGTGATGAGACCACGTGGGAGGCTGTCAGGCAACAGATGGTGATGGTTTGGGACTGAAGAGAAGTGGACAGAATAGGGCGCTAGAATCAGTAGGCTTTAGCAGTTGGTTGGCTGAGGGAGTTGACGGAGAGGGCCCCGAGAAGCCCTTTTAGTTTTTCAGCTGTTCCATTACTAGGTGGTGTCCTTTTCAGCAAAAGGGACACTAGGAGAGAAGCAGACTAATGATGTTTCACTTCTTGTTAAATACAATAAAAAATGGAGTTCAACGTGTTGTGTGTGTGTGGCTTATTAGGGCTGTTCCGTTTTGTTCTGGAGAAGTGTAAAGGTGAAGTGCCTGGACACGTCAGCAGCCAGTTCCAGGGACAGAGAAGAATGGATTGGATTTTGCTTATTTTCTAAAAGGAAAGTAAGGGGATCCTGAACCTCAGGTTCTCATAACAGAAACATTAGTAACTACAACTCAGAGGAAAGGTGTAGCGTTATTGGCATGCTGTTTTACAGGCGAGCTTAAGGGAGGTTAAACTAGAACCAAGGACTTTGCTACCCACCAGCTTCCCATCTAGGCTCTTACGTGGTAATGTGACACCTGCTGTAGCTCGGTGTCCTGGAAGCATGCATAAGTGGTTTCCAGATGGGATTAACCCCTCCTTGCTTTGAGGACATGGCTAAACAAATACTGGTGCCATCATGGAGCTCTCAACCTGGAGAGCCTCTGTCCACTGCAGTAACGTTTGTCCGGTGTGTTTGGGTATTCAGGTGCAGGTTTGGATTGGGGAATCTGATGAATAAACTGTGGTTCTTTGCTGTTTATATGGAAAGATCGATAATTTAGCAAAAGATTGCAGACACAGCTGAGGTATGTAGAATGCTCCCTGAGCTCACAGAAAAGGAAAGCGGCTTCCGGAGAGGAAGCACCCTTTGAGTTTTCTGGAAATGCAGGGCTTCTTGAAATAGATCAGCCCAGGGAGGGAAGAACAGAAGGGAATGCCTGGAGAGGTGAGCCAGAGCATAGGTCGGAGAGCCGGAGGGATGAGGCTGGTGCGGCGGGCACGTGTAGGAGCACAGTGGGAGAAACATCGTTTGTGGAGGAGCCGTGCAGTTTGGGCTCAGCTGTCTGTGCTGTCCTTTGTTAGCCATTCAACCTTGGCTGAGTGACTTCACCACTCTGTACCTTCATGTTTTCCATCAGTAAGATGGGGATAATGACCCCCGGCTCATGATGTTCATTGTTTCTCTTCTTGTCATTGATTAGCTTTCTGTGATCCACTGTGACCTGGAGAGACAGGGTCAAGTGGTGAGCTCAGGATTCATGGTGCCCAGAAATAACCCCCACTGCTCAGGAGAGCCTGGATGCCATACATGGGGCCAGAGGGCCCTGTGCGTGTGCTTTCAGGGAAGCACTGTGCAGCTGGCGGAGGGTGGGGAGTGTGTGTTCCCGGCAAGGATGCACTTTCTCCGTGTGCTGTCCTGGGAGTGGCCCATGCCACCCAGCCTCCAGAGGCCTGAGGCCCTGTGGCACCATTCAAGATAGGAGCTCCTCTCCTCCTCTGATGGGTTGCTAAAGTGCTAGAAGTCAGGGAACTGGGCTGAACCAGTGAAAGCGTATTGCTGTGGGGTGTGTGTGTGCGCGTGACGCATGTCTAGGAAGCCTGCCCAAGTCTCTACTCAGGCCATGTAACACAGACTGTCTTTCCTCCCCAGATCCGGCCCCACATCGCGACTCTTCGTAAGTACACCTATGGCAAGCACATTCTGGCCAAGCTGGAGAAGTACTACATGAAGAACGGCGTTGACTTAGGGCCCATTTGTGGCCCCCCCAATGGTATCATCTGAGGCAGTGTCACCCGCTCTTCCCTCATTCCCACTGACCTCACTGGCCCACTGGCAAATCCAACCAGCAACCAGAAATGTTGTAGTGTGGAGTCTGAGACGGGCAAATGGTTGCTCCAGGATTACTCCCTCCTCCAAAAAAGGAATCAAATCCACGAGTGGAAAGCCTTTGTAAATTTAATTTTATTACACATAACATGTACTATTTTTTTTAATTGACTAATTGCCCTGCTGTTTTACTGGTGTATAGGATACTTGTACATAGGTAACCAATGTACATGGGAGGCCACATATTTTGTTCACTGTTGTATCTATATTTCACATGTGGAAACTTTCAGGGTGGTTGGTTTAACAAAAAAAAAAGCTTAAAAAAAAAAAAAAAAAAAAAAAGAAAAGAAAAGAAAAGGTTTTTAGCTCATTTGCCTGGCCGGCAAGTTTTGCAAATAGCTCTTCCCCACTTCCTCATTTTAGTAAAAAACAAACAAAAACAAAAAAACCTGAGAAGTTTGAATTTTAGTTAAATGACCCCAAACTGGCATTTAACACTGTTTATAAAAAATATATATATACATATACATATATATATATATATCTATATATATATATAAAATGAAAAAGGTTTCAGAGTTGCTAAAGCTTCAGTTTGTGACATTAAGTTTATGAAATTCTAAAAATTGTCTTTTTTGGAGACGATATTATGCTGAAGAAGGCTGTTTGTGAGGAGGAGATGCGAGCACCCAGAACGTCTTTTGAGGCTGGGCGGGTGTGATTGTTTACTGCCTACTGGATTTTTTTCTATTAACATTGAAAGGCAAAATCTGATTATTTAGCATGAGGAAAAAAAAAAATCCAACTCTGCTTTTGGTCTTGCTTCTATAAATATATAGTGTATACTTGGTGTAGACTTTGCATATATACAAATTTGTAGTATTTTCTTGTTTTGATGTCTAATCTGTATCTATAATGTACCCTAGTAGTCGAACATACTTTTGATTGTACAATTGTACATTTGTATACCTGTAATGTAAATGTGGAGAAGTTTGAATCAACATAAACACGTTTTTTGGTAAGAAAAGAGAATTAGCCAGCCCTGTGCATTCAGTGTATATTCTCACCTTTTACGGTCGTAGCATATAGTGTTGTATATTGTAAATTGTAATTTCAACCAGAAGTAAATTTTTTTCTTTTGAAGGAATAAATGTTCTTTATACAGCCTAGTTAATGTTTAAAAAGAAAAAAATAGCTTGGTTTTATTTGTCATCTAGTCTCAAGTATAGCGAGATTCTTTCTAAATGTTATTCAGGATTCAGTTCTTACTAGTGTTTTTTTAATCCTAAAAAAGTAATGTTTTGATTTTGTGACAGTCAAAAGGACGTGCAAAAGTCTAGCCCTGCCCGAGCTTTCCTTACAATCAGAGCCCCCTCACCTTGTAAAGTGTGAATTGCCCTTCCCTTTTGTACAGAAGATGAACTGTATTTTGCATTTTGTCTACTTGTAAGTGAATGTAACATACTGTCAATTTTCCTTGTTTGAATATAGAATTGTAACACTACACGGTGTACATTTCCAGAGCCTTGTGTATATTTCCAATGAACTTTTTTGCAAGCACACTTGTAACCATATGTGTATAATTAACAAACCTGTGTATGCTTATGCCTGGGCAACTATTTTTTGTAACTCTTGTGTAGATTGTCTCTAAACAATGTGTGATCTTTATTTTGAAAAATACAGAACTTTGGAATCTGGGTTTGTGCTTTATTTTAACCGCCCCCGCCCCCGCCCCGCCCCCGCCCCCACCTCCAATGCAGTTCCCCAGGACAGCCCTTTCCTGCTCAGGCTTCTTTCTGCTTGTTTTGTTGTTTTCGTGAGGGTGGAGGTGGAGGGGTGTCAAACTGATGGCTCTTGAGCCCAATTTAAACCAAAGATGTTTGGTTCAGCCTGCCCAGTGCATTCAGACTCAAGATATTTCACATAAAAATCCGGATTTCCAATGTTGCACATGAGAATATTCTCCTTGGGCCCCTCAGGTGAGGTGTCTGGGTTACAGCACTGTCTGTCTGGGCCTCTCCTCTTCCCCCTTTCCTCTGGCCTGCTTCAGTTGCACCCTGCCAACCCATGCCCACTACTGAGGCCCACCAAGCAGTCCAGTGTCCCAGCATGCTCATCTCTTCAGACTGGGGAGCCTCTTTGAGCTTGTAACACAGGAGACTTGAGCTCACCATGGTGCCTGTGGCCCAGGCCTGGAGATGCCATCTGCCCTTTTCACTGATTTTGCTCCAGGGGCAGGTTTGGTAAGTGTTGGCAATTATAGGATGGGTCTCGCCGGAGAGGCCAGGTGGTAGCCCACACCAGCTGGTGTCTGGAAGTGGAGCCCTGGGAATAGAGGGAGAAGAAAAGGAAGCGGAGGGAATGCAGGTTTCCAGTCTTACTTCCAGTCATGATTTTTCTGACTGATTTCCAGTCGTGATTTTGTCTCAGCAGCTGTCATTGGGGCCCTTCGCCACCGCAGTAGCCATTATGGTGCTTGTAGAGGTGGCATGCTGCAGGCATTGGGAGCTGCAGGCATTGGGAACTGCAGCTCATGTTGCTCTGATGCCCAAGATTGACCTGGGGTCACATGCGGGTCTCACCACTCTGTGTGCCCTTGGGCAAGCTACTTCACTGTCTTTCACCGAATTTCTTGCTGGAATTGGACCAAAGGTAACAGATCTATGTAAAGTGGTTCTCTTATCACGTCATGGGAAGTTACGGCTATTAAATTCAGTGCCCAGCACACTGGTGTAATAAACGAGGGCAGTTTTCCTGTGCAGTTTTTGGTGAACAAAACTATCTTTGTTCATGAGTACATAATAATATCATTTGTTGTGAACTGACAACTGACTGCACCAAGGCACCCATCAGATGGTTTTTACGTGTTCTCAACAACTGTTTTGGGAACCAACAGCCCTGGGAAGAATGTGGCTATCCCTATCTCATAGATGTGGAAACAGGTCCTGGGATCTGATGTCTTTTGATCAGACCAACTCTGATCAATAAAGCTTGTGGCTTAGCTCATCATGTGAAGGGGAGGGTCTGGGGCAGACCCCTCCCTCTGCAAGATTGAGTTTCATGGGGCAGGCTGGGCTGTGGGCCACCCCCTCTTCTGGACACCATTACTCTGCTACCAGGTCCTTCCCAAGGATTCAATGACTTGGCTGCCACACACTGGATACCGGCATTCTTGATCTCTCTTCCAGAATCCCTCCAACGTGCGTTCCTCAGTTTATGTACTAACCCTTACCCTTTAATGGTGCTTTACAGTTTACAGAATACTTCATATTTGAGATACCTTTGGTCCTTGTGGAAAGCCTTTGGGAGTCAGGTAGGGGAGATGTTTCAGCCCTTTATACAGATAACGAGTTTGAGACCCAAGCCCCGCAGTCAGTAACCAAGTGAGGGTTTTATCTGAGGTTTCCTGGTTCCCAGCCCAGTGCTCTGTCCATGCTATCTTGCCCTTGCCACCCACCGCCAGCCCCAGTAATGGCCATCTTCACTTTTTGAGGCTCACAGGGATTACAGAAGAGTGAAACACTCGGGAGTGAAGCATCCTTTTGAGGGAGGAAACCTGTGACTTTATGTAGTTACCAGCTGTAGCCACAGGAGGGTGCTGCCACCTAAAGCAAGCATTATGGAGGACCAAGGAGTCAAGGTCAGGGTCAAAGTCAGGGTTGGGATGGCTTTCCCCTGGCTAGAAGGGCTCAGGGGTGGAGTTAGGAATCCCACCCAGAGACCAGAAGCCTGGCATCTGCCTTGAAACTAAGCTTTCTCCCTTCTTCACTCCCTCTCCTCCTCCTCCCTCCAGTGTCTGCAGTGCGTAACACTAGGCCCAACACTGGCCTGGGGTGGGAGGGTGTGGTCACTGACCTGGCTCATGGACCTCAGCTTTGCCTTTGACTGTGTGCCTCTGGCAAATCACTGACTTCTCTGGACCTTGGTTTCCCCAGCTGTCACCTGGAGTGGTAGACCAGGCCTGTCACTCTCACAGGGCTAGATGAGGTCACACAGGAAGATGGGGGGGCATCCCCCTGTCTCTGTGAATACAACCCTGGTGCCTCTTTCTGGGGTCACATCCTGGCTTTTGCACCAAGCTTTCAAACAACCCACACCTCTCAGTCTATTTATGACTGAGCTTCAAATCCCAGCTCTGCCTGGCCCTATGTGACCTTCGTAAGTCATCTGCCTTCCTCTCTTTCCTCAGTTGTTAAATGTGGATAATAACAGCTTTATTTCACAGGGTATATGGGAAGCCCTTGGCACACGAAGGGCTGGGGACACGGTATGCCATAAATAGGAGTCATTATTACCTCCAATTTTCCTCTGGTATGTTGGGGCCCTTGGAATTTTCACTAGGGTGAAACTGGGTGTTGGACAGGAACTGGACTAGCTGTAGTCTAGTATACTGGCTTCCAGACTGGAATCCAGATTGGGATCTGGAGGTCGAAGTGAGTGATGGACAGGAAATGAACAGGGCCCAGTTGGAAGCCTCGAGTAAGCACATTTTTAGAAGGACAGGGCATTGTGGGTTCATCAGAATCTAAGGAGTCTGAAACTCCTGTCTGGAACTCAGCTAATTTTATGTTTAGAAACCAGAGACCCAGAACCTGTGCCATTCTAGTGAAATGGATGCGCCTTGGGAAGATAACTTACAATTATAGTGGCCACAATAGGGAATTTTTACTCCAGACGAAATTATTCATCTATGGGTGCATTAAAAAAAGAGGATTCTGGGTACTTAAGAAACAATGAGATGTATTTTTTGATGGCACACAGAAGCTTTCAAAAGGCAGAATGATTTTCTTTTAAAGCCTCTTTAAAGAAATCTCTACAGCACACTCATAAAAATTATTTTGAGACTGGCATGGTGGCTCACACCTGTAAACCCAGCACTTTGGGAAGCCGAGGCAGGCGGATCACCTGAGGTCAAGAGTTCAAGACCAGCCTGGCCAACATGGTGAAACCTCATCTCTACTAAAAAAAAAAATACAAAAATTACATGAGCATGGTGGCGGGTGCCTGTAATCCCAGCTACTCAGGAGGCTGAGGCACGAGAATCGCTTGAACCCAGGAGGCGGAGGTTGCAGCCAAGATTGTGCCACTACACCCCGGCCTGGGTGACAGAGCGAATCTCTGTCTCAAAAAAAGAAAAAAAAATTATTTTGAATCTACAAATCTGTTTGATTTCTTGTCTCTTTCCATATGAATACTTGAATATTCTCGACACCATCTTCCTTTAAAAGATCTTCAAGTGAGCCAGGAGTATCTGCAAAAACTAAGTGCACATTTTGGTGTTGCACACGATTTGGCTATTATAAAGCAACCGCCTGAGACTAACTGGAAAAAGATTGGATTTTTCCCCAGTCACTGACCTAAAACCTAGTCCATAGTCGTAATAAGATTGACTCCCGATACTAAGTAAATATGCTCCAAGACTCCTTTTTGGAGAAAACATAACAGCCTTTCTGCCTGAGAAATGTTTAAATCTTTAAAATGCAAACTTCAAAGAATGACTCATCAGAATAAAAAAAAAAACTTTAAAAAAAAGTAGCAAATGAAAGAATCCTGAATGTCTTTTCCAAAAATATGAATGAAAGCCTTTAGCCATCTGAACAGGTAAATTTAACTGTCAAGAACGCAATTTGGATCCAACTAGGGAGTTTTATATTATTGTGCCTGACACATGGCTCAAACTGCAGAACAGAAGCCATGAATCTCTGTTTGTGTCTGTATGTTTATGTATGTCTATGGTATTTATTTATTATTATTATTATTATTGAGACTAAGTCTTACTCTGCCACTCAGGCTGGAGTGCAGTGGCACGATCTTAGCTGACTACGACCTCCACCTCCCAGGTTCAAGTGATTCTCCTGCCTCAGCCTCTCGAGTATCTGGGATTACAAACATGTGCCACCACGCCTGGCTAATTTTTGTACTTTTAGTAGAGACAGGGTTTCACCCTGTTGGCCAGGTTGGTCTCAAACTCCTGACCTCAAGTGATCCGCCTGCCTCGGCCTCCCAAAAAGCTGGGATTACAGGTATGAGCCACTGTGCCTGGCCTATGTATGTCTATGTTATTTAAATGTAATGTTGTTCTATCTCCAGATGGTATTAGAAATTATATGTATATATATATATGACAGAGTCTCACTCTGTCACCCAGGCTTGAGTGCAGTGGTACAAATCTTGGCTCACTGCAAGCTCCACCTCCCAGGCTCAAGCAATTCTTGTGCCTCAGTCTCCCCAGTAGCTGGGATTATAGACATCTGCCACCACGCCTGGATAAATTTTTTTATTCCTAGTAGAGACAGGATTTCTCTCTCTCTTTTTTTTTTTTGTGATGGAGTCTCTCTCTGTTGCCCAGGCTGGAGTGCAGTGGTGAGATCTCAGTTCACTGCAGCCCTCCACCTCCTGGGTTCCAGCAATTCTCCTGCCTCAGCCTCCTAGGTGTCTGGGATTACAGGCATGAGCCACCATGCCCAGCTAATTTTTGTATTTTTAGTAGAGACGGGGTTTCACTATGTTGGCTAGGCTGGTCTTGAACGCCTGACCTCAGGTGATCCATCCGCCTTGGCCTCCTAAAGTGCTAGGATTACAGGTGTGAGCCACTGCTCCCAGCCAGAAATAATTTAAAATTATCTTTTTCCCCAGTAAAATAAAAATATTAAAAGAACTCTTAATACTTAATTGATCTAGAGGAAAACAAGTGCTCACATAAATTATTTTCTCAGAAAAGAAAGCAACTAATTCAAATGCTTTTCAAGTTCACATGACTTGAATAATCTCTAATAAGAATATTAAGCTGGGCATGGTGGCTCATACCTGTAATCCCAGCACTCTGGGAGGTCGAGGTGGGAGGATCGCTTGAGCCCAGGAGTTCAAGACCAGCCGGGGCAACACAGGGAAACCTTGTCTGTACAAAAAATACAAAAATTAGCCAGGCGTGGTGATGCAGGCCTACAGTTCTAGCACTCGGGAGGCTGAGGTGGGAGGATGGCTTAAGCCTGGGAGGTCAAGACTGTAGTGAGCCATAATCCCACTACAGCACTCAATGCTGGGCAAGAGAAGGAGATTCTGTCTCAAAAAAAAAAAAAAAAAAAAAAATTGGTGATAGTAGAAATGGATATTCTTAACGGATATTCATATTCTGCTAAGTTTCACTAGTCAAACTCATGTTTCTCTGTTACAAAATTTGGTAACAAGATGAATAACCTGAGGTGAGAAGTAGTTTTGTTAATGTTACAAAATGTCTGCTTGAAAAGTTTCCAAAATCTTTGAAAAAACTTGCAACTTTAAAATTATTTAAGCTGGCTGGCCGCGGTGGCTCACACCTGTAATCCCAGGGTGGATCACCTGAGGTCAGGAGTTCAAGATCAGCCTGGCCAATATGGTGAAACCCCACCTCTACCTAAAAATACAAAAATTAGCCAGGCTTGGTGGCAGGTGCCTGTAATCCCAGCTACTTAGGAGGCTGAGGCAGGAGAATCACTTGAACCTGGGAGGCGGAGGTTGTAGTGAGTCAAGATCATGCCACTGCACTCCATCCTGGGAGAGAGAGTAAGACTGCATCTCAAAAAAAATAAAGACACAAAATTATATTAAGTTAAATTAAATGATAGATATTTATGAAATATCTACATTATGTCCAAATAAAATAAACTGCTAAAATATTAATTCCTGAAGGGGTCACTGGTAGGCACAGCACGTGCTCCAAAAAAACATATTCTATTTAAAAACTGGCCGGGAGTGGTGGCTCACGCCTGTAAACCCAGTATTTTGGGAGGCTGAGGTGGGCAGATCATCTGAGGCCAGGAGTTTGAGACTAGCCTGGCTAATATAGGGAAACCCCATCTCTACTAAAAATACAAAAATTAGACAGGTGTGTAGCCCGCGCCTGTAGTCCCAGCTACTTGGGAGGCTGAGGCAGGAGAATCAGTTGAACCTGGGAGGTGGAGGTTGCAGGGAGCCGAGATGGCACCACTGCACTCCAGCCTGGGTGACAGAGTTCAAGGATAATTTAAAAAATTAGCCCAGTGCAGTGGTGTGTGTCTCAGGCTTTCCAAAGTGCTGGGATTACAGGTGTGAGCCACCATGCCCAGGAAGGCAATTTCTAATGCTTCATGTCATTGTTTATTGATTATTTTTGTTGTTGTTTTTTTGAGACAGGGTCCTACTCTGTTGCCCAGGGTAGAGTGCAGTAGCATGATCAAGGCTCACTGCAGCCTTGAACTCCCAGACTCAAGCAATCCTCCCACTTCCGCCTCCCGAGTAGTTAGGACTACAGGTGTGCACCACCCCACCTGGCTAATTTTTTTTTTTTTTTGGTAGTGATGAGGTCTCCGTATGTTGCCCAGGATCGTCTCGAACTCCTGGCCTCAGATGATCCCCCGCCTCAGCATCCCACCGTGCTGGGATTATAGGCGTGAGCCACTGCACCCAGCCTGATGTTGCTGTTGTTTGTATCATCTTCCCTGCAGTTCAAAGTATGTTGTTTTTCAGTAGATCTTTGATTATTTGAGAAACACGAGTCTTCAGTATTTTAAAAAAAGCTAAGTTTTAACTTTGTGACTTTCTGTATTTGCCTTTAAAATCTTTTATCACTTTGGTATTGTTTCACAGTGACTTGTGATCCTATTTAATCAAGCATTTTAAACATTTTGACATGTTTGACAGCTTCCCAAAATTAATTCTAAATTTAGTGTTTTCCGCCTCAAACTAACTTTGGGAGTTTCCAGAAGTGTCCCTGGGATATTTCAAAATGATTTATTTTCTCACCTTGTAAAATGAGAAGTGTTAAACTAATTAGGCTTATTTGATACATTAATTGCATGGACTATGTTGTCAAATAATGAGTGACACTAATCCTTCTCTAAGTTACATGTGTTACTGATATGAGTATCCCCGGAAATGTATAGAATTCCTAGAAATCGGACATATTCTGATATATTGTTATCAGTCATAAATCTAATTATCATCTTAAGATGCTATAGGCCACCAAACAAGCACATTTCCTTCCTGAAAATATTCGAATGCCACCATAATACAAAAGAACAGGATATTCATTAAAAAAGGCTGACAAGTACAGCTTTCCGGTGAGATCATATTATTGGACTGCGTAAAAATTTCCAAAACTCTAATGGGAAACGGATGGGTTCATAAACCTGCTAATCCAATATCAAGGAAAACAAAAATTAATTATATGGGACCAAATTAACTGATGATAATAATTTTAATTTTTATGAGTTTTTCCTTAAAGCATTGCTGGTTCTAAGAAATGTCTTATTTTCTAAATTTAAACAGCTGCCTTTTTTCTTTTCCCTTAAGCTGTCTACGACTAATAGCAATTTGATAAAATACCTTTCTAAACAAAAATGAAACGTTTATCTTTCTCTCCCTGCCTGACTACTCCAGACTTTGGCAACTTATTTTTATTGCAATATGAGTATCAGTATCAGCACAGATTCAATAAGAATCTGCTCTCCTTGTAAGAGAACATAATGGGGCAAGTTCTTAGTTTGGCTTCTTCAAGAAGTTTTAAAATATCAAATCTGAGATTTCTCATGATATCTCATTATAGACAGTTTTTTTTGTTTTGTTTTGTTTTGAGATGGAGTCTCACTCTGTCGCCTAGGCTGGAGTGCAGTGGCATGATCTTGGCTCACTGCAACCTCTGCCTCCTGGGGTCAAGTGATTCTCCTGCCTCAGCCTCCTGAGTAGGTGTGTGCCACCACGCTGGGCTAATTTTTTGTATTTTTAGTAGAGACAGGATTTCACCGTGTTAGCCAGGATGGTCTCGATCTCCTGACCTCGTGATCCGCCCGCCTCGGCCTCCTTAAGTGTTGGGATTACAGGCGTGAGCCACTGCGCCCAGCCAATCAGATAGTTTTTAAAAACTAAGATTGATTGATACAAAGTCACTAAAGCCCCTTGGATATTACCAGAGCTCTGATTAAAGTATCATATTAAAAAATATACATAGAAATTACCATATTACATTTCTGTAAAGATCAGGTCAAGTTTAATGGAATTAGACTTATTTTGAAAAAAAGAACTATGATTATTTTTGGTAAAAACAGGAGTGATGATGTAAAAAGAAAGATTGTATTTCAGTTAAAAACTATAGTGCACCCATTATCAAATTCTAGTTCTGTTCCTTTTCTTTGAGGTTTTGTTTTATATCTGTAAACTGAATTAAATTCTAAAACTTTCTAGTTTCACTAAAAACTAAAACTGCTCCTTTCCTATGTAAGCTGAAACTCAACGACTTTAAGTTTTAGAAATATCACTACAACAGATCACGCATGGACAACATTCATGCCTGCTACTATACGGGTCATGTGGAGAGTCACTGGCACACTTCCTGATGCCATAGCCAGAGGCATTCAACGCCATCTTCCTTCCACCATCTAAAGACGTTTCCAACTCTCATCTAGACATCAGCTAGCTGCCCTTCAGACTAAAAAACTAACATCATAATTTGCTCCAGTTGTTAACCTTTGTTTTTCTTTTGTTTTCATAGAACAAAACCTTGAATTCTCTTCAAGGGATACAATCTGAAATGAACAATTTGACTCAATAGTGCTCCAAAATAGTTCTTGATACCTTCACAGCTTAATAAGGGGAGCTTGTGCTTTTATTGATTAAGAAATGTTGTGGCCGGGTGCGGTGGCTCACATCTGTAATCCCAGCACTTTGGGAGGCCAAGGTGGGTGAATCATGAGGTCAGGAGTTTGAGACCAGCCTGGCCAACATGGTGAAACCCTGTCTCTACTAAAATTACAAAAATTAGCCTGGTGTAGTGGTGTATACCTGTAATCCCAGCTACTCGGGAGGCTGAGGCAGGAGAATTGCTTGAACCCCGGAGGCAGAGGTTGCAGTGAGCCGAGATTGAGCCACTGCACTCCAGCCTGGGTGAAAAATCAATACTCAAAAAAAAAAAAAAAAAAAAAAAAAAAAAAAAGAGAAAGAAAAGAAAGAAAGAAAAAGAAATCTTGTTTCAGCTGGTTGCGGCGGCTCACACCTGTAATCCCAGCACTTTGGGAGGTCAAGGCAGGCAGATCACCTGAGGTCAGGAGTTTGAGACCAGCCTGGTCAACATGGTGAAACCCCATCTCTACTAAAAATATAAGAATTAGCCAGACGTGGTAGTGCATTTCTGTAATCCCAGTTACTTGGGAGACTGAGGCAGAAGGATCTCTTGAACTTGGGAGGCGGAGTTTGCAGTGAGCTAAGATCACACCACTGCACTATAGCCTCAGCCACACAGTGAGACTCCATCTCAAAAAAGAAAAAAGAAATGTTGCTTCTATGTTAATAAGAAATTGTTGCTCAAAATTTAAAGGCTCTTTTTTTGAGACAAGGTGTCACCCAGGCTGGAGTGCATGCAGTGGTGCGATCATGGCTCACTGCAGCCTGGACCTCCTGAGCTCAAGCCATCTTCCTGCCTCAGCCTCCTGGGACCACAGATGTGATCTACCATGCCTGGCTAATAAAGGCTCTTAAGAAACAAATATAAGTCTTAGTGGATAGGTGCTACCTCTTTCACTGATATATTTTAGTTGGTGAAATCTTGGCTCCTGGGAATCTTTGCTCCAGGGCATTTTTCAGTCCTTGGCTATTATTTTCCTTATAGTTACTACCCGCTTTGTGCATTGTATCCTCTCCAGGGCTTTAAATGATCGTCGCCTCACCCTGTAATCTCAGCACTTTGGGTGGCTGAGGCAGGATAATCGCTTGAAGCCAGGAGTTCATGACCAGCCTCAGCAACAAAGCAAGACCCTGTCTCTACAAAAATAAATTGTTTTTCATTAGCCCAGTGCAGTGGCATGTACCTGTAGTCTCGGGAGGCTGAGGAGGGAGGATCGATTGAGCCCAGGATTTCGAGGCTGCAACGAGCTATGATGGTGCCACTGCACTCCAGCCTGGGTGACCGAGTAAGACCCTATCTCTAATAAATAAGTAAATAAATAAATGTGTTCCAGCAGCCACTTGCATATCAAATGATTCCCACCAGGATTTGACAACCTGGAGAACTCAACAAGCCCACTACTCCAGCCTGTAGTGACTATGCCATTTTGGATACCAGTGATCACAAGATCTTACATCCTAACTCAAGGACATTGACGATGATAGTATCTACCTGACTGTGTTCCTGTGACTGTGTTAATGGTAGTTACTGAGAACACTACTGGACTCTGGTCACACTCTCAGCTTGCCTTTGAAACCACCCCTATAAACTTTATAAAAGTAACCAGGGAAGAAGAGATGGGGGAGAAATGAAAATAAGCAGAGCTTGTAGCACATCAGCCTTCTTAAGGTCTGCGGACTCCTTGACCTGTGTCCTCACAGCTGCGTGCAGCTATTGACCTAGAATCACTGGGTCTTGTCACAAGATGATGGTTCCCCTTAGCTGCTCTACAGACAACAAGTGGAACATTAGGAAGCCTTAAGTTCTCCCTTTGAGCTATTTCTTCAGGTCCTGCATACTGAGGAAACTGCTGACTCATCTGGTTCGAAGGACCTGACTGGTTTGAAGAGTTGACTCACCAAAAAATGCAGTTTCCGTGTCCTGACAGTTCATCCCCCTAACCCTAGCCCATCAATGACCCAGATTTTCTAGCCCCTCACCCTCAACAAGCCCCTTAGAAATCCTAGCCCAGAACTCCCCGGAGGGATGGTGTGAGGATCTCCTTGCTTGGCGCCCTGTCATCAGTACTTTTTCTGCTTCTGCAAACCCTGTTATCTGCATGTAATGAGGTCTGTTACTGTGTAGTGGGCACAGGAATCATAGTCCTGTAATACTTTATTTGATTTATTATTTTTTAAGATGGAGTCTCCTCTGTCACCCAGGCTGGAGTGCAGTGGCACGATCCTGGCTCACTGCAACCCCTGCCTCCCAGGTTCAAGCGATTCTCCTGCCTCAGCCTCCTGAGTAGATGGGACTACAGGTGTATGCCATCTTGCCCGGCTAATTTTTGTATTTTTAGTAGAGATGGGGTACACCATGTTGACCAGGCTGGTCTTGAACTCCTGACCTCAGGTGATCTGCCTGCCTCAGCCTCCTGAAGTGCTGGGATTACAGGTGTGAGTCACCACGCCTGGCCCTATAACACTTTCACTTGTTAAATTAAAATGGAGACCAGGCCTGAAGAACCCTAGAGCAGACAAAACCAGTTAGGCCTCATCCATGACCTCAACCTTGCTTGATTTGCGAACATAAGCGAAACTTGAGCTATTTCTTATAAATGCCTCTATTAAAGAAAAACAGAACTTAAGCTCAACCAAGCAGAAGTAGTCCACAAATTTATAATTACGTAACTGGGGATTTTCTAATGGGATAGACCAAACAAACAACTATAATTTCAACCAATCAAATAATTGATTTTACTTCTGTGCTTATCCCATACATAATTGCCTCTGATGATTTGACATGGGAACATTAAACCTCTTCTGGTTTGGTGTTTCCCAGTTCATGAAGGGCTTTTCACTCAAAGTAGCTCTTTAAACTTATCTGTGGGATCTAAGCATCAAAACAATTGAACTCATGGAGATACAGTGGAAGGATGGTCACCAGATGCTGGAAGGCCAGTGAGCGGGAGGGGAGAAGGGGGGATGGCAGTTAATGGTTACAACAAAAAAGAAAGAACGGGCCGGGCACGGTGGCTCACGCCTGTAATCCTAGCACTTTGGGAGGCCGAGGTGGGTGGATCACCTGAGGTCAGGAGTTCAAGACCAGCCTGGCCATCATGGTGAAACCCTATCTTAAAAAAAGAAAAAAAAAGAAAGAACGATCAGACCTAGCATTTGATAGTACAACAGTTTGATGACAGTCAATCGTAACTTTTTTTCTAACTCTCTTGCTCAGGCTGGAGTGCAGTGGTGCAATCTTGGCTCACGGCGACCTCCACCTCCCGGGTTCCAGCGATTCTCCTGCCTCAGCCCCCCGAGTAGTTGGGATTACAGGCACACATCACCACCTCTGGCTAATTTTGGTATTTTTAGTAGAGACGGAGTTTCCCCGTGTTGGCCAGGCTGGCCTTGAACTTCCAGCCTCAAGTGATCTGCCCACCTCAGCCTCCCAAAGTGCTGGGATTACAAATGTGAACCACTGCACCTGGCCTAGTCAATAATAATTTAATCACACATTAAAAAATAACTAAAAGTGTGTAATTGGATTACACTTCCTGGTGCTCCCAGACCCCAGGGTGGAAACATGTCCTTGGACAGGGCTGGACCAGCGACTCTCAGGTGCTGAGCTGACCTGTTCCAGGGTCCCGGCAGCCACCTGCCCCCTCCCTGTGGAACCTCAGACTCTCACTTCCAGCGGGGTGTAAGTGGGGTATCCCCACTCTTCCACCTCAGGCCTGGGGTGAACCAGACAAAGAATGACTTAAAAATAGTGGTCTGGGGTTCCAGCTACTCAAGAGGCTGGGGCAGGAGGATCTCTTGAACCCAGGAGATAGAGGCTGCAGTGAGCTGTGACTGTGCCACTGCACTGCAGCCTGGACAACACAGGGAAGCCCTGTCTCTAAAAACAACAGCAAAAGCACAGTGGTCCACTGCGTGTGACTGTGGGCCTTGCCCGGTGCTGGGTGCTGTCCTGTGTCGCCTGCTTTACTTCCCTCCAGCCCCGTGAGCTGCCACTGACCCTAACTTTCATGAGAGGAAACTGGCCCTGGCCACTGGGCTAGAAGGGGCAGACCCAGCATTCGAGCCCGGAGTGCCCAGGCGTCTCTTTGGAGCTGGTGCTGCCAGGGCGGCTCTCTTCCCCTCCGCCATGGCCAGCAGCAGGGCTGCCTGCGGGGAATTCAGTATGGCTGCTGGTATCTGATCCCTTTGCAGATGAGGAGACTGAGGCCAGGGGCGGGGGGCGGGGGGAGCACCCGCTCAGGGGCACACAGGAGGAGAGGGCAGTGCTGGGGTGCCCCCTGGGTGCAGTTGCTTGCCTGTTGCCTGTCTCCCACCGTTGGTGGGAGGTCCCTCAGTGTCCAGATCTGTGCCCAGCCCTCTCTGGGTCTCGATAACTCTAGGTTGAAGTTTGAATGTGGGTCTAGCAGTCTCAAAAATCCAAAAAACCAAACACACACACAAACATGACGTATTACATATCTCAATGACAGCTGTGCTCAGAGAGGGTGACCAAGTGGTCAGGTTCCACAGCCCTGGGGGAAGGGGGATCTCCCCCCACAGGCCCTGGTCACTCCCATTCTCCCCCTACCCCACCTCCTAGAGGCAGCTGAGCTGCTCTAGCCTCAGGGTGAGGTGAGAAAGAAAATGTATTTTTAGGGAGGCTTATTTTTGATTCCAGGAAAATGATTCCAAATGAGCAGTTTATTCCCAGGCACGGGGGTGTGTTCCTGGAACGGCTTCTGGGGCAGTGCCCTCCTCCCGTCCTCCCCTCTCTCTCCTCCCCTCCTCTGTCCTCATCCAGCTCCCCTGTCCCTGCACAGAGAAGAGGGCAGGTGTGTGAGCATAGCTCCTGGGCCTGGGTTCTGCCAATGGTCATTTCCTAGTCCTGTGACCTTTGATGGCCAGAGTGGGACAGCCTGTGGGTCTGAATGAAGATCTTGGTGGGGGAGGGGGCTTATCCTAAGAGCTTTGTAAATAACCGAGCAGCTGGTCCAGGAGGAAGGAGCGGAAGAGAGAAAGCCTCCAGGACAAGGAGTGAAGCGACCTGGGTTCTAGTCCCAGTTCTGCCACAGGCTGACTGTGTGACCTTGGGGTTAGTCACATTTCCTTTTCAGGCCTCAATTTTCTCCTCTGTGAAATGGGTCGTTAAAGTAGGCCCCGCCTGCTCTGTCCATTCTAGATCACAGGGAACAAGCTTCCAGAATGTTCCCAGCCTCATCCACGCATGATGTCAGGATGAAGCATCATGCTGGAGCTCAGGACCTCGGAGCCTCTCCTGTGAGTGGGGCTCAGCCGCTGTAGGACCACTTCAGAGCACCCAATTCTCCAAGGCCTGCCTGCATGGCCCAGGGGAGATGTCACCACCACCACCATGAAGTCTTTCTAGATTCTCTCCGAGAGGAGGTAGGTCCTCTCTGGCCAGACTCC
This sequence comes from Cacajao melanocephalus, assembly GCA_963573385.1. Lineage (NCBI taxonomy): Eukaryota > Metazoa > Chordata > Mammalia > Primates > Pitheciidae > Cacajao > Cacajao melanocephalus. Next base: position 18,592 of record CAUYLG010037908.1, read on the forward strand.
CTCTGTTTTCTTTTTTGTTTTTGTGGGACAAAATCTTGCTCTGTCGCCCAGGCTGGAGTGCAGTAGCGTGATCTCGGCTCACTGCAGCCCCTGCCTCCCAGGTTCAAGTGTTCTCGTGTCTCAGCCTCCCGAGTAGCAGAGACCACAGGTGCCCACCACCATAGTCAGCTAGGGTTTTATATATTTTTTTGTGCAGATGGGGTTTTGCCATGTTTCCTAGGCTGGTCTTGAACTCTTGCGCTCAAGTGATCTGCCCTCCTCAGCCTCCCAAAGTGCTGGAATTACAGGAGTGAGCCACTGCCCAGCCCAGTCCACCTCTGACTTTGCTGGACTCAGGTGATGGCATCTGGTGGGGTAGTGGGGTGGTGGGGTGTTGGGGTGTCGGGGTGTCGGGGTGTCGGGGTGGCGAGGTGGCAAGGTGGTGGGGTGGCGGGGTGGCAAGGTGGTGGGGTGGCATGGTGGCAAGGTGGCGGGGTGGCGGGGTGGCGGGGTGGCGGGGTGGCGGGGTGGTGGGGTGGTGGGGTGGCGAGGTGCTGGGCTGCCGTTCAGCAACACATTTGCTGTAAAATGAATAAAGCTGATGCTTCAGGGCCCCTCACTTGCCTAGCTCCTTTCCAAAGCCTTCTTCCCAATTGTGTACCCCAGATCCCTTCAAAGCATATAAGCTTCAGACCCCACGGAGGTGGGACCATCTTGTTTCCACCCCTACCCAGCTTGGGGTCCCAGAGCCCTACTTTCCCATCAAGCATCTCCTCTCCCCCACTGCCGGTCTGGGGCTTCTTTAGCTGCAGCCTTGCTGAGGTCTACGCTGCCTCTTCCCTCCTGCAAGGCCACCCCAGGCCTTGCTCTGTGGCCTACAGTCCACTGAGCTCAAACAGAATTTGATTACTCCCCTTCCTCACACACCAGCCCTGAGGGACCTCTCAGGAATGCTTTGGACAGTTTGCAAACCCTCATCTCATAGTCCTAGGAGAGGCCTGAGTTCAAATCCTACCCTGTGCCTGGCAGCCATGTGTCCTGGGTACCATCCTCTCATCCTACAAAGACTTTCCCAGCACACAGGGAGGTTAGGGAAGGCTGGCCCAGCCCAGATCAGTACCAAGGGCAGGGGCATGGCTCTGTGAGATCCTTACACAGGCCAGGTCCCTTGGGCAGGCAGGAGGCTCTCCATGGTGGAGGACCCCCACGGTGGAGGCCCCCTAGGTGGGGAGGCCGAGCCTTCTCACCGGTCACCCTGACCCCGCCACAGGCCTTGCAGATCCTTCCCCAGTGAGATGTCTACTCATCGGATTCGGAGGCAGATGGCCTCCGAATCTCCCCAAGTTCCCCTAGGAGGAACTTTTGGTTTACTTTTGGTTCCTGAGTTTTGGGGGTCACTGACCTCCAGGACTGCTGTCACTTGGATTTTCTCAGAAGCAAGCCTGGGCTGTGGCCTCCGTCCTGACTCTTGTGCAAGACTGGAAGTTGTGATGGGAGATGGTTGGGGTGTGGGGGAGCAGGATGGAGATGGGGGTGGCGAGGGGAAGCAGGGACTTGTTTTGCAAGCCCTGTGATTGCCTTGAGATGAGAAAGCACTTGTATTTGGGAGGTCTGGTAAGGATCACAAAGTCCCCTCTGCCTGTGGGGGACAGTACAGTACAGGGTGAAAAGCCAGGGCTCTGTCATCACGTGCCTGGTTCAAATCCTGGCTACCCACTTCCTGGTGTGTGACCTGGGACAAGTTACTGAACTTCTGCGAGCCCCAGATTCCCCAACTATAAAATGGGATGAGGTAGAGAGCAAGCACACGGACGGGGCTCGCTGTGTGCCAGACGCCAGTGCTGGCAGCTCATTTTGTCCTCACTGTAGCAGCCCTGGGAGGCGAGTTCCCTTTTTGTGCCCAAATTATAGGCCTGTGGGGAGGAGTAAATGAGGGTGTGCTTGGCAAGTGCTCAGAACAGTGCCCAGCAGGTAGTAAGGCCTCCATCAATCTTGGCTCTTAGGATGCCATGGGATTGCTGGGGTCCAGAGAGCTGGTCAGCTTAGCTAATCCCCTGGGGGACAGGTAGAGTCAGGTGACAGCGACTGAGCACCCGCTCTGTGCCAGGCCGGGGTGTGCCACTCAGAGTAAGGCATCTCAGGCTCATCGGAGCATCTCTGAGTTCCACTCAGATGCTTGGTTAGAGCTAGGAGGCCCTGTCAAGGGCAGAGAAGGCTCTGACTGGGGTGGGGGTGAGGTGGAGGGTTGAGATGCAGCCACTAGGAGTGCCTTGTGGGGTTACCCAGGGGCCAGACTGTATCCGAGTATGTGGGTATGTTGGTGTGTGACTGTGAATCCCTGCAGTGACTCTAATTCATTCATCAAACACCTCACAATGTACCTCTGGACCTGGCATTGCAGTGTAGCTGCTGGCCTGGGTTAGGATCGCGGCTCTCGTGGTCAGCTGTGGTGCCCTGCCATGTCTCCTCTCTTCTCTGTGCATTGGTTTTTCATCTGGAAACAGGGGTAATATCAATGTGCATTTTGTAAAGCACTCAGTACCTGGCTCATACAGCTCCGCGTGGGCTCTTCTATGGCTACTGCTCATTTGGGACACTGAATGCTCCCACTTTTGAACAAGACAGACAGTGGAGGCTGAAAGCAGGGTGAGGAGTGCAGGATGAGTGTGATCAGGGTGCCAGCAGGACAGGACCAGGCCTGATCACCTCGAGGACAACAGGAGGACTTCCCAGAGGAGGCAGTGTGTATTCTAAAGTCCAGAGGGGGCTGTGAGTGTTGTGCCAGGAGGGGCCAGCAGTGGGTTTCTGTGGGGGAGGTTATGGTGCTGTGAAGGGAGACCCTGACTATGTGGGGATGTGGCTCCCATGCACAAGGAGGCCTGTGGGAGGGTGACTGTGCAGATGCCCATGTGCTTCAGGGCAGGCAAATGTGTGCACTGCTGAACCCCAGGGAGACCCGGGATGGAGGGAGCAAGATGAGAAGGACCTTCAGGGGCCCAGACCTGTCTCAGTTCCGGCCATGACCAGTGTCTTTGAAGAGCAGCAGGTGGCGCTCCTGGCCTATCCAGGCCAAAGAATCTCCATTGCCCCACCCCCTACCTCCTCCCCAGGATGTGAGGGAAGTAGGGTTGCTGCTTCCAGAAGTTTCAGAACTGTCAGGAACCTCTGAAGATGGGCCATGCTCACTGCCCACCTTACTCATGGAAATCATTCTAATTGTCTCCCTGCTAGACAGTTCTCTGATACTTGAATATCTCTCAAGACAGAGTACTCACTAACTCTTTAGAACTGCTACTGCTGTCTGTGGCCAGCTGACATCTGGCTCCTCTTAATCCCCACTCTAACCCTGCCGGCCCTTTGGGAGCTCCTCAGGACCGGTCTGTTCCTGGGGTCTGCTCGGCCCCTCTGAAAGACGATGTTATCCCTACTTTATAAGCTCCATCCTAGCCACCTTTGTTGAACTCCATTGTCATGGCAGGGAAGAGCTCATGTAATCCTCACAGCCTGGCACCTGGCCTGGCACACAGCAGGCACTCAATTTATGTTTGCTAAATTAATGAATAAATGAACTCTGTGTGATCATTATCTCTATAGTACAGTTGGGAAACTGAGGCTCAGAGATGTTAAGTCACACATCCAACACAACACAGCTCATAACTGGCAGAACTGGGATTGAACCCAGGTACCTGCCCGACCCAGAGTCAGAGCTCTTCAGTTCCAAGCTGTGCTACCACAACAGAAACCAGCTTCCCACTTACTGCACCCCATCATCTTCTCCCCGCCCATCTCCCCACAGTGCCAGTCAGAATTCCAAAAAAATTGAGAATTGAATTTTCAGAGGCTGGGACCTCAGAATTCCTAGTTGGAAAGTTTTCCTGTTTTCCCTTTCTAGGATTCCTGTTGCAGGGTGGTGAGCTGGCCTTACATACCCTGTAGGGACGGGGCTCTCCCTCCCTTATGGGGAGCCCCTTCTAATTCATCTCTACTTCATGTTGAGTTGACCTTTGTCTTCTGGTCCTCCTCCCAAGGGCCCTGCAGGACAAGTTCAGTTCCCCTCAACACCAAAAACCCATGGCTGGTCGGCCAGAGTCTCCTCCTCCAGGTCTGCCCCTCCATTCAGCCTGGTTTTGGTTCCCCTTTTTAAGGGAATTGTTACAGTTTCAACTCAATTTCATTCCTGTTTCCTCATGGCAGGCCCTAAGCTGGGTGCTGGGACACAGGGGCCAGAGAGGAGAGTGGGTGAAGGTAGAGGCGTCCAGCCAGCTGTTATCAGCAAACAACCTCTTCTCACTGGCTCTCAGCTTCCCTATCTAAGAAGTGGAGATATTGAGAGCACCGACCTGATGGGGTTCCTGAGAATCGACATAACACAGGAAAGCGCTGGGCCCCTGGCATGGGGTCAGGGTTCAAGAAATGTTTGACTCTCCCCCATCTTCCCCCAAAACACTTGGATGGGGGTGAGCCCCAGTAAGTGGGAAACACATCAATGATTAAGCTCAATCAAAGCTGAATTGAGCATCGACGTCATGCCAAGCCCTGTGCTGGTGTTGGGGACATAGCAGTGAACAAGACAGACACAAACCCCTGCCCCCACTGGGGCTCATGTGCCATTGGAGACTTGGGTAAGTAAGTACAGCGTGGGGTGTGCCGCTGGGGATGAAGGCAAAGGGGGAAAAGGCACCGTGACCGCACAGGGTGGAAAGACCAGCAGCGGTAGAGACCGCCACTCAGAGCCATACTTTTTTCACCACCCTGCACTGGAGAGAGTGGTGCCACTCTACCATGGGGGATCTGAGTCTCAGAGAACCGGGGGCCTTGCTGGAGGCGCACAGATGGTGGGGAAGCAGCTGGCGCTCAGGTCTGCCGTGGCTTTTCCTCTGCAGATCCCAGTGACGGGCCCAAAAGTGAGCACTCCTAGGGTGCCCTGGGGAGACTGAGGCCCAGAGAGGGCCGGGCCTGATCTGAGTTCACACAGTCCCTGGGTGTCCTGGAGACGTGAAAGCCCATGGTCCTGGATGACCTCTGGCCCACTGGGTGGACTAGCTGAGTGTGTGAATGTGGCAATGGGAGTCCAGGAAGAGACACGTGCGTGGAGCCCCACGGGGCAGACTGTCAATGAAAACGCCCCTGCCAGAGCCTCGAGGGAGCCAGGCCCGGGCCCTGGCACCCCACGCGGGACCCTTCCCTTCCCCTCACCACAGCGACCGCCGAGGTGCGTCCAGCCGGCTCCGCGCCCTCCAGCTCCGGGCTCGGCGAGGCCGGTGCCCACTCGGCGGCTGGGCGGCGCCCTCCGGGCGGAGGCGGGGGCCGGGCCTGCGGCGGGAGGGCGCGGAGCCCGCGAGGGGCGCACTGGCCCGCCCCGCCCCGGCCCCTCCTCCCGCTCCGCCCGCGCTGGGGGCGGCCCGGCGGCGGCGGCGGCGGCGGCGGCGGCGGCGCACGCTTCCTGCGGGCGCGGCCGCTGTGGGCGCGGAGCTGCGAGGCGGAGCCGGGCGGCCGAGCCGGGAGCCCGCGAGCCGAGAGCGCGTCGGTCCAGCCGCCGGGCCGCGCCGCCCGCCGCCGAGCAGCCGCCCCGCGCGCCGCGCCTCGGGAACAAAGGCGCCTGCCCGCCGCCCGCGACGCCGCCATGAAGCCGGGGCCGCCGCACCGCGCCGGGGCCGCCCACGGGGCCGGCGCCTGGGCTGGGGCCGCGGCCGGGCCCGGGGCCCGCGGGCTGCTCTTGCCACCGCTGCTGCTGCTGCTGCTGGCGGGGCACGCCGCGGGGGTGAGTGACACGCGCCCGGACCCCCGCCACGGCCCCCCGGTCCCCGCCCGCGCCTCCCGCCCCGGGACCCCGCTCCCTCCCCCCGGGTGCCTCCCTCGGGCCGCGGTCCCCGCTGCCTCTCGCCCCTCCCCCGAGCGCCCCTCTCCGCTCCCTGACCCCCCGGAGTTCCCCGCTAGCTGGCATCCGTGGGGACAGGCCGCCCCCGCCGCCGGTCATCTTCGGAGGGGCTCATCTCTCCTTCCTTTTGGGACCTCTCCCCAGAGGGAATCCCGGGCAGGAACCCGAGAGCGGGTCCCTCTTTCCCACCCTCCAGTGGCTCCGGGAACTGCCTCCCCGGAGAAGGAGCGGGGACCCCTGCCCTGGCCTGGGAGGCGCGAGAAGGGCCCGGCAGCGGGCTAGGGGTCACCGTCCCGGCTGGGTGTGTCTTGGGGTGGGAGTGAGCCTGGCTCCTGCCTCGTGGGTGTGCCCAGACCGCGGCCACTTTTGGGATTCGGGTCGGTTCCCCTTCCGAGGGAAGGGTGTGCATTTGGTTCTTCCCAGGGCCGCGACCCGGCTGGGAGGGGGAGATGGAGGTGGAGGTGGAGGTGGAGGTGGAGGGTGACTTGGTGAAGGTGACCTGAGGGGGGAGTGAGGGTGACCCTGTGTGTGGGCGTGTGTGGCCACCTCAGTGAGGGGTGCGGGGACCTGTGGGGCGTGTGCAGGTGGAGGATGTGTCTGCCACATGGGTGGGTGCCAGCGTGCCCTCCCGTTGGTGGTCGTGGGAAGGTGACCCATTGTGCATGATGTGTGCCTGTATCCGGCTGGGCCACTGTTGGTCATGGCCGTGTGTGCCTGCAGTGGGTGAGTGTGTGTGTGCGAGAGACCTCTGTGGTGGGCGTGTGCTTGGACCCATGGGAGTGTGAATGTGTGTGGGCGCACACACCAGCATGTGCATGCAGGTGCTTGGGTGACCCTGGGCATGGGACAAGGACCCATGAGGGAGACCAAGCGTGTGTAGATGGAGGAGAAGGTGTGCATGAAGTGACCCTTGAGTGTCCCTTTGAGTGACCGTAGCAGCCGCTTGGTCCCAGCTCCATGAGGGAGAGCAGAGGAAGGAAGGAAACTCATCCTCCTTTGAGGGACGCAGGTCCCAACTGAGTTCTTGTTGGGTATGTGTCCAGATCCTGGCTCAGGTGGGCTGGGGATTTTTAGGTCCAGCCTCCCTGGTTGGTTCCAGGAGCTATGCCATCCTGCATCCCCCTAGGCCTCTCAAGCAACCCTGGGTGCCCAGCTGGCCCCTGCAAGTCCCTTCCCTCTTCTGACCTCAGTGGGCCAGTTACTAAGACAGGAGGAGGACAGGCAGGGGCTCCAAGCCTGCTTCTTGGGTGGACAGGCCTCTCCTCAGCCTTCCCCACCTAGGAGCTGTCAGCTGGAGTGCCCACCTGTTGTGAAGTGCCTGCTGGCCAGGATGTCTCATTCCCAGCTCTCCCCCAAGTGGGATGAGAGGAAGAGGTCTCTGAGAGGGATAGAGACCCAGCATACCCTAGCAGCTGGGGTCGCCTTCTCAGCCAGATTTCTGAAAGACCATCCTTAAAATCGAAGGCTTGGGAATCACACAACCCTGGGTTCCGGTCCTGCTACCCCCACTGATTCATGGCGTGATTTGGGCAGGTCATCTTACTTCTCTGACCCTTGGTTGTCCCTCTGTGAAGTGGGGCTAATGACATCTTCCTCAGAGGGTGAAAATTCAGTGAGGTGACTGACGAGTGTCCTGAGAAGGAGCTCCACAGTCACGTGGTGTGCACATGAATGAAAGGGCTCAGGACAGAAGGTTTTAGACTTGGAGGCCAGGTGGAGCATGGGGCAGGCCACTTCCCTTGCTGAATAAGGTTAATACGTCACTTGCCATGAGGTGGTAGAAAGACTTGGTGGAAGCATTTAATAGCCTCATGCACAGTAGGGCCTCTCAAGGCAGGTGACCTGAATCTGAGAGGTGTGGCTCAGACCCAGTGTTGGGTGGCAGATTAAGCAGACCCCCAGAGTATGGGCTTGGAAGCGGAGATAGTGGGCGGGGCCTGGGGGAGGGAAGGGATCCGGGCTCCTGGTGAGGTGATGGGGAGTAGAGTGTCCTCCAGGCCTTACATCTTCCCAGGGGTCAGGCTGTCAAGGAGGGGGCGTCGTCTTGCCTGTCCTCATCTGGCTTGGGAGTAGAAGGGTTAATGGGTGGTACCTGGTTGCTGGGTTCACAGGAGAGGTAGAGGGCAGTGCCTGCAGCAGGGGAGACTGAGGTTAGCTCAGAAGACACCCAGCCAGGGAGGCTCTGGGGTGGCCTTGGTAGATGAGCAGTGGCTGGCTCAGGGTAGGGTAGGGACATGATGATGACCCTTGGGTTGCCTGTCCACCTCCCTCTCTCTCTCTCTCTCTCTCTGTGTGTGTGTCTGTGTATGTGTGTGTGTCTGTGTATGTGTGTGTGTCTGTGTATGTGTGTGTGTGTCTGTGTAGTGTCTTTTAGGATGGTGATAGCAGGGATAGCAGGCCTCATTCACACTGCAGATGGTGAATTGTGGGGTGTGTGTGGGTGTCTCCTGGCATCTCCTTTAAGGAGTCCCTCTTCTGACAGATCAAGTGACCAGGACTCTGAGGGACATCTGCCTTTAAGGCCATCTCAGCTACTGTACTTAAGTTACCACTCAGAAAGTTTTGGAGTGTGAGGATCTTAGAAATTTTAGCTTTTGAAACAT